>JAUZSZ010000134.1:31470587-31481321 GCA_034780575.1 Labeobarbus marequensis
CAAGAGTGTGGCTACACCACTGGCCACTGGGACAACTACAAACGACATCAGAAGAAGCACAGCCTCACTACAGATGGCTGGGTTAAAGTGCAGATGCCTGGAAATGAGGAAGAGGTGGAGGACGAGGAAGAGGTGTAGCCTCTTATTGCAAGTTAGTCGTCCATATGAGATTTTACTGTTACAGCGTAAGCTTTGTTGGTTGTTCTTCTTTTTCTTTTTGCCCTCCGTTATTTTGAAAGTCATCATGTTAGACATTTCTTGAAATTGTCCAGAAGAAGCTGCTACAAGAAGTCATGCACAAATTAAAAGACAGTTACCTGAATGTCCTAATGGAGGGGTTGTCCAGTATCGCTCCTGGAGAGCCAACCTTCGTCCAGACTCTAAATACACTAAATACACCTGAAATGGCTAATCAAGGTCTTTAGGATTACTTGAAACTTCCTGCCAGGTTTGTGGGAGATGGTTGGCGCTGAACTCTGCAGGAAGGAGGTCCTCCAGGAGCAGGTTTGGACACTCCTGATTAATGCCTTTGAACAAGGCAGTTTGTGTTACGCAAAGCTCTCTAAGAGCGTTCTGAGCCTGATTGCGGTTCATTTATCAGTGCCAAACACTGCACCACTGCCATAGGAAGTTCTTCTTTAAGCCTGGAGCTACATTGCATGCACTTAAGTTTACCTTTTGAGGTTTTATGTTATTGATCATTTGTCCGTCAAAGATATTCTCAACCCTACTGATGAAAATGTCTTTACAGATGAGCATTATGTCATGATCTTTGATCATGTTTTTGCTCTCAATAATTCTGAGGGGTTGTGTTGCCTTTTATTGTTGTATCTTTTTGACTGTGAAAAATGCCATTTGTCTGAGTTTACTTGAAGCAGAATGGTGCATAGTGGGTATTCGTGTCATGCTGAACATAGAGCTTTTATTTTTGTATGTGATTTTATTTTTTATCTCCGAGGAATGTTTGGCATGTATTTGCCACCCATGGCATTGTTAGTTATACTGAAGGACAAAACTAACCCTAATATGCAGTTAAACCTTCAGGTTGCCAAAAACGACTGAACATTGATGAAATCTTGTAGGTGTGTGATGCTTGAGTGTTTTCTTGTTATTATGCAGTGGTTTCATTAATGCCTTAAATATCCTCGAATAAAAGAGTTTGTGTTGAAACGTCACCATCTCAATTCATTTGCCATCTTTCTGACGCAAAACTGCTCAGAAGTAAGTTACTAATAGACCAGTAGGATATGATTAAGATGCTGAGACAGGCAGTGTGTAATCCTCACACTTCCATAATGAGAGCTGTAATCCTCCCCGCGCTCTGCTGCGAACAGCTCCGGTAAACATGCTAATGAAGACAGGGCCCCGGGCAGCACCGGAGCACTAACAACTCTTGCAGTGATCTTCATGCTGTTAGATTGTGAGAACGAGTTTTAGATCGTTTTTCTGAAGTGTTGCAGGCTGTTTTGAGGCAAAAGCTTACATTAAAAAGAAATTTGACAATCTGATCACTGAATGATAATTCAAAGCGCAGGAAGTCAAAAAACTACATTTCATGCTAATGGTGTTTTTTTTGTTTGTTTTTTTTTTTTTACCCAGGACTACATTTCATGCAAATGGTGTTTTTTTAACCCAGGACCTTAGGTTTACTGAGTGGGTTTTTACACACTAGCTAAGCACCGGAGTCATTGTGTCTACAGGCAATCTAATATATGGTAATCACACACGCCGAAATGCCCATCATGCTTGTGTTATTAAACCAAGGACAGAAAACAACACGGAGTAGGTCATTTGGCACCTAAATTTATTGAAACCCACAAGGCTCTAACTTCAATTCTTGGATTTAAAATGAAGTGAGAATTTGAAAAATAAATCGTACTGATTTATGAGCGATGTACATGGTTTAAGGGCATAGACGGTTTACCCTTTTCATCCTAGATGATCACGATGATGATGATGAACATACTAAACATGGCAATCACAAATTACAGTCATCAGCTAAAAAACAATTAGCCATACAGCACACAGACATGAGAACAACCTTCGCATTAAACGCATTCTGCACATGGGAGGAATCATATATATCTGGGATGAAGAATATGGGAATTTCATTCAATATGACTATCATTGCAGTCAAAAACCCAGCATAAATGTAAAATACAGCCATTTCCCAAGCACCATGTGATCACAGTGCTCTGAGATGATTGCCACAGTGTATTTAGTAAAATACAAAATGGATTATATGTATATAATAAAAAGAAAAACGAAGTCTGGAATGATATTCTTCAAAATGAAATATATAAAGTGTACTAAGACAATCACTGAAATTTACATGTGAAATTTGTAAACACTCTTTTTCAACAATTTTCTACAATTTTGTAAACACTGATAAATGTTAGTTTCTAATTTTTTTTATTTTATTTATTTATTTTTTTAATACACAGCCTGGATTATATTTGATCAAGTGTACTTGTTTGTAATATACTAAGATAATACAGATATTAGTAAATATTCAGAATTTTTTTTTTAAATTGCATGTACATTTATAAAAGTGACATTACCATGATTTTTGTGCAAAATGCTTTAGTGAACTATAATTTTGGCATTTATGAGTAACCTTTTTAATATATTGGTTCAGAAAAAAAAACAAAAAACAGACCTACAAACCTCTGATGAATGTTCCAGGATGTTTTCCCACAGTTTTACTATCTCAATAAATACCCAAGCCATCCATCTTAATACTGTGCAAAAAAAGACATAAGTTCAGCTAGTGCAAGCCGGCCTGCCGAACACACCAAAACGAAGCGAGATTTCAGGACACAGCTGAGGCCAGAGTGAGAGAAGCTTTTTAGCCAACTTGTGCCCGGCGCTACATTTCATTTTAAATTTGAGAAGTTAAACTGTAAGGCGTCTGAATCAGCATAAGGGAGAGAGAAAGCAGGCCACAATAAAGATCTTGTGTTTTCATCCAGGATATGCAATGAATATGCAGTAGGCGTCAGGTTGAGTTTACCTCTCCTAAAAATAAAAAAATAAAATAAAAAATAACAGGAAGCTGCTGGGATCTACCACGCCATGGGTCATATTGCCGCTACCACGCAATAGTTTGACATACATATCAACATATCAACACAGTTTGCTGGTATGGATCTTACTCTAGTAGGCAACTATGAGCTCATGAGCAGTCGAGAAAATGAGATAACAGGTAATTATGTGTCTGCCAGATGATAACATGAGAGGAAAAGCACAGTTTTGTGTCTCTAGTAAGGAAGTACGATTCAATAAAGCCCGTCTTCAGAATAAACTTTCACCACAGACTCTCTTGAATGTAGCAACTTGCCCCGAGGTGCCCATGTAACCCTGTATTAATTTAAACGTTGACGTCTCTAATTATGCCTCAAATCTGAAATTATCCAATTTTTGTTACTTTAATTGAGCGAGCACTGAATCTGAGGCCTCTCATAAAAGTAATGAGAGTCTTGAGTCAAAATGATGTACTTCATAGGCCATTTTTTAGACCCTTGATATAATGTTTTTTCATAAAGGGATTACAATACTGCAGAACTGGGCATCTATTAAACTATTAAACTATTCAGCACAGAGAAACCGCTAAATGAATCTGTCTCCTTTAGTCCAGTCTTTGAGGATGACTCCATCACAGGTCATCGTCCCCTATTCCTTCAAAGGCGTAGTTTCCATGGAAATCATTGCCACTGATGTCACTGGCTGAGTTGGAAGAACTAAGTCCTCTCAGTGAGACAGAAGACAGCTTGGTCTGTGGAAATAAAATTAATAAATAAAGAACAGGAGGTAAATATTAAAAACAATATTAAACTAAAATTAATATTTTTTGCTAATTTGAATAAAATACAAATTATTAGATGAAAAAACTAAAACTTTTTTAAACTTGATAAATGGTGCCTTGGAAGTAAAATAAGTTTAAATTGAAGTACTAAAATTACTACAACTAAAACTGAAATAAAGCTAAACATAACTATAGTTAAAACCAACATTGAAAATGTTGAAATGAAAATAAAAGCTAAATGAAATGAAAATAAAAGCTAATTCAAAATTAAAAAATACTATAATGGTGTATAAATAATGCTAAAATAGCACTGGTACAAAACAGTATAGAGGATATTTCCATTGTAAGTTGATTACAAGGAAATGAAAAACATTGACAACTCACAGAGAGTTTGACTACTTGTTCATGGCTGGGATCAGGGGAATCCTGAAAAACATTCATGCATATCACAAATTAACAATGGCACATCTTTCATATCAAAACTAGAGGTGTTCTGCATAAGCAAAAAACCTCTGTGCCCACCAGTAATGGAGGAGACTTCACAGCTTGCTGACTGTCAGACCGCTGGAACGAGCCGTTCAGTCGCTTCTTCTGCATCTGCTGGAAACACAAATCACCCAAACTTAGAGAAAAAGATAGAAAATGAAATACAATTTGACCAAGTATTTTCATAACGCGCATTCCTGAACTTATTGTTCGTGATTCATAGATGCATATTATTGCAGATAAAAATGTGTCTTCATAGTCTTTCAAAACTTATCCAAAAATAGTTTCGCACTGAAACAACTTTCCTTTTCAGCTGAAATCATCAAGGCCTCTATTAAAAAAAAAAAACTGCATTATAGTACGCAGTACTCATTTCCTTGAATTGAGTGCCACTGCATTTTTTACTTGTTGAATGACGAGTATCACACATACCACAATATGCCACATTAAAAATCTATTTTCTAAATGCTAATTATTGGTCTCATTGTGAATAATTAATTCATGCATGTTTTTTTTTTTACATTTATTTTTGTGATTTGTAATTTTTAATCACAATGTCGAATAGCTTTTTTCCTGATGAAGCGTCATACGTCTCTTTGGTGACCTACCAGACTTCTATTATTTAATCTGTTTAACCCCTGCCCCTTTTTTGCAACCAACTACAAGCTTGCATTTTGATCTGCCTACATCCAATCAACAACAGATGAAACCAAGACCCCACCATATTCTGTCTTTCTGTCTTCAGTCGCAAAGAAATGAAGGTTTTTGAGGAAAACATTCCAGGATTTTTCTCCGTATAATGGACTTCAATGGTGGCCAACAGGTTGAAGGTCCAAATTGCAGTTTCAGTGTAGCTTCAAAGGGCTCTACACAATCTCAGCAAAGGAATAATGGTCTTATCTAACGATCGGTCATTTTCTAAAACAACACTTACAATTTATATACTTAGTTCTTCATCTGTGTACTTTGGTTCAAAAAGGTAGGGCAGGGCAAAAAACTCCATTTCATTTTCTTCGTCCGACATCGTTGTTTTACCTTTTTTTTTCTAAAGAGCATTTGACTTTCTTTGCATGTCCGCTTTGTAAACACTGGGTCGGGATTTCCACCTACGTCACACGTGACCTTTCCAACCTGACTAAGTGATGCGTGAAGTCAAGCTAGTGCAAGACGAGCATTTGTAATTGAAAAGTATATAAATTTTTATTGTTTTAAGAAAATGTCCGATCATTTCACTAGATAAGACCCTTATTCTTTGGCTGGGACCGTGTAGAGCCCTTTGAAACTGCAATTTGGACCTTCAAACTGTTGGCCAGCATTGAAGAAAAACACTGTAATGTTTTCCTCAAAACCTTAATTTCTTTGCGACAGACATGGAAGACATGAACATCTTGGATCACTTGGGGGTGAGTAAATTATCAGGACTTTTTTTATTCTGGAAGTGAATTTATCCTTTAAGGAAGTATAAACTGAGTTTGAATATACTTTTGTGTTGACTTAAAAGTGAGCTCTCTCAAGTCTCTCCAGCAAACAGAGGATTTAACCAACATTTAAGGAAAGGAAGGAAAGGAGGTGATTTGTGGCCAAGTATGGTGACCCATACTCAGAATTTGTGCTCCGCATTTAACTCACCCAAATGTAAACACACACAGCAGTGAACACACACACACCCGGAGCAGTGGGCAGCCAGTGCTGCGGCGCCCGGGGAGCAGTTGAGGGTTTGGTGCCTTGCTCAAGGGTCTCACCTCAGTCTTGGTATTGAGGGTGGAGAGAGCGCTGGACATTCACTCTCCCCACCGCCAATCTCTCCTGGACCTGAGACGTGAACCTGCGACCTTTGGGTTACAAGTCCAACTCTCTATCCATTAGGCCACGACTGCCCCCAAGATTAAGACTAGATTATCCTGAAAGGTTCACCATGCAAGCCCCATGTGGCAAAAACAAATTAAGACTCAAGCTCTTAAATGAAACAAACACAGATACATCCACCAACTGAAAGATATTTCAGAAACTCCACAGATATTTGGCAGGTCTTTACAAGAAGACAAACACAGACCTACTGACCTTTTTAATGCTTCCGCCAGATTTCTTCACCATCAGCTCATCTACCATAGACTGCAGACAGATACTCATCATGATAGCCTGGGGAAAAACAAAAAAAACTCAGTCCAGTGATTCTCAAACAGGCAAACATTTATTGGTCACTACTGGATATTTAATTAAGGCTCATTCCCTATTTTTACCTTTGCCGTCATCTAAGCTCACTTAAATTTAATCTTTAAAAACACTAATAATTTGCTTACATTTGAAATCTTCAGCAAATCTCAAAAGTAATGCCTAAAATAACTTGCAGCATTTAAAAATTTATTTTAAGCATTTTATTTTCAATTTATTTAGACAAAATAGTATAGAATTTCAATATCATCGACTGATTCTGCACTGACCTGTGGACTGGTGATGGTGACCCACTGCAGACGGTCTTTGCTCATCAAGTACTCGAAGGCCAGCTCTAGTTTCACATCACATTTACTGGAACTGCTTGGGTTTGCGGTACCGTTTGCCACAGGCACCTGCTGTAGAATCAGGCCGGGTCATCACAAATACGATCATCATAATCATTGTTATTTGTGTCGAGGCAATTACAGAGGCCATTTTAAACTCCTCTACATGGCAATTACCTTCAAAGCTCAATTAGACATCATTAGCTCTGCTCTAAATGTCAACATCCTCATAATTACATAGCATCATCAGCACAACAAAAAAGTGTCTCATTAGAATTGTCTTCACACAGACACAGGAAACTCAGTCAGTCCCATTAGAGAGGCATGGCTACGCATTCCCATCATCCTCAGTGTCAGGTCCTGGTCTCAGAGGACAGCCGTTCTGAGCTCATTAGTAACACAACTCTGCTATTCCAGGGCAAAGACTAAGCCAAGACCACTGCAGAGTGAAGCAAAAACAACTTCCAACACGCACTGAAGTGTTTGTATTGGACCACACTGAAAATATTCAAATGTTTTCACATTCTCACTAGAAGTTGTTTAGATATTGTTGCTAAATGTGACACATTTGTTAATCTATTGTTTAAAAGCCAATGATGCAGTAAGAACACTTAATACTTTTAGGTACAGAATGAAGATTTAGATTGTCTTCATTTTGTTTCCTAATTCTAGAATACTAAAATGGATTCAGAAAACCATGAAGGCATACATTTAGTGGATTAAATAAATTAAATAAATATCAATAGATAGATTTATTGAGTGTCTGGTAGCTGAGAGTTATAAGCAAGCAAGGAGACAAACAACAGTCTCTTCTTCTTGCTGAAAGTGGCTTTTTTGGTCATCCAACCAAAGCCATTTCAACTTCCCATTTTCCAAAATAGACCAACCAGACATGCCTGAAGAGACAGTCATAGAAGAAATCTGGCGAAAAGAGTTGTCTGGAGATGCAAAAGGAAGCTTACCTTGTAAAAAGGAATAAAAAATAAATAAAAAATAAAGCTTTATTTCACTGAACACTGATCCATATTTCATACTGTACATTATAATGCCTAAATTCACTTGTAGCATTAAAAACAACTGATTTTTAATTTTAGCATTTTATTTTTCATTTAATTAGACAAAACAGAATTTCAGTTTTTCTACAGACTGCCTTTAATACATATCACCTGGAAAAAATAAGATGGTCACATTTTTGCATTTATTTCACTGAATTTATTTTTCATACTGTACATTAATGTTGTGGTGAAATCACTCGTAGTATTTAAAACAATAGATTTTTATTTCTAGCATATTTATTTAAATTTTTTATAGGTTTCAGTTTTTTACATTCTTGCAGCAAAAAGCAATACATAAGAATACGTTTTTTTATTTTATTTTTTTAGCATGTTTGCCTGTATTTCACAACAACATTTTAACAAAATAAGGCTTTTTATAACGATTCAACTATTTCAGGCTAAAATAAAGTTGTCATTTACTACTCGCATACTTTAGGAATGAACTCAGCAACTGCCGAATCACAAGTTTTTGTGGCCTTCAGGTTAAATGCAGGCAATCAGACTCTGCAAGAAAATTGAAATATCCTATGATGACAACATAAACAGTACCAGTTGTTTTCAACCTTAAGCTGGTTGCATACAGCATAATTTTTGGTATGATTTTGCTAAATGCGTGGTTGCATGTACCATTGTTAGGCAAAATCAAATCATTTCAATAGGAATCCACTTGATCAGGAATTTCACATGGGGCAAAAAAGCTCTCCATGCAGGTTTTGCTCATGTTGGTCAAAAAAAATTGTGACGTTGACCCACGGAAGCGGTCTGCTTGCATCATACATCACTACGCCATCAACAATGGACTGTTTGCCTGCAAAATTGCAATGTTGTCTGCAATATTGTAAAAGTCTTTATCAGACTTACAGATGAGGTGACCCGCCAGCATCTCATGCGCGTGACTTTGAAGCTGCCCTCTTTCATCTGATCATTAGGCAATTTGACGTGAAAGTTGAGTTCGTTGTTGCCGGCACCGACTATAACATGACAGCCCTTCTCAGGAAAGTCTGTGATGCAGGGATCAAACTTGATATAGCCATAGTACTTCAGAGTCTGAGCCAATCTGATGAACTGTGGGACAAAATACAGTTAGACACAGTTGATTATATAACTGACACAAATTACTGGACTATCAAGGCTTCAACATAATACATTCATGTCTGAGAATGGACTTCAGCTTTTATAGAAGTAGTCAATTTCTTTCCAGCTCACAGACACTAGGGAGATCAAATAACGTGTGTGGCGGAGCTCAGCTGTACCTCCTTCTTTGAGCTTTTCTCCTGCAGGGATTTCAGCTGTCTGTGCTGCTCTTTGTTCACGAGGATCCATCCCCGCTCTATGTCAGACACCGTCTGAGTGGAAGAAAGAGGAAAAAATCTGTTTCTCTCACTCTGAACTTGACTGAATAAATTGTTTTTAAGGAAGATTTGTGCAGTTTTTCCATAAATTCCAGCTCAATATGCAGTCAGGGTTAATTTAATTGGTATTTCTAGTTTTTTCTTTAAATTTTCATTGTTAGTTTTCAGTTCTACTTTCAGCTTATTTAATTATAATACATTTTTTACATGATCTAAAATGTAATACATGCTAGAAACGTAATGCATTAACTACAGTTAACAAATAGAGCACTATTTTTACTGTTTTACATCATGTTTTAACACTATTTTATGGTTGCAGAAGTTAATACTCAACAAATAAAGTTTAAACTAGCATTAGTTTAAACTAGCAATTTCTCAGCCTGGTATTGTTGTTATTCAGTAAATTACTTAAATGCAGTTTTTTTTAGATTTATAATATAACGTATCAAAAAAACAAACAAACAAAAAACACTTTTTAGTCCTTTTCCCATTTTATTTTAGTTAGTTTTGGAGTTGTGTTATTTATTTATTGTTTATTTGCATTAAGTGAAAGGGATAGTTCAACCAAAAATGAAAATTGTCATTAATTGCTCAACCTCATGTCGTTCCAAACCCATACGACCATCATTCATCATGGACTATTTTAACAATGTCTTTACTACCTTTCTGGGCCTTGAATGTGTTAGTTCTGTTGTTGTCCATTGAGGGTCAGAAAGCTCTCAGATTTCATCAAAAATATCTTAATTTGTGTTCTGAAGATGAATGAAGGTCTTACAGATTTGGAACGACATGACAGTGAGTAATTAATGACAGAATTTTCATTTTTGGGTGAACTATCCCTTTAATAAAAATGTTTCATTTAGTTTTTAAAGATGACAACTAAAACAACTATAAATAAGCCAATGTTGAATGATTCCCACAAAGTCTAAATAACTGATACATATTATAAAAAAAATACTTTTTTGACAATAAGAACAGGAGCCACATTATTTGTCAGAACAGTTATGCACATTATGACAACTTTTTGTGCGATGGACCAAACACAGATTATCTTTTAAACTAGGAGACTGTTACCTGAGCATATAACAAGTTGAGCCCCACACGGTCATCCATGACATCACTGTCGTACGCTGTGTCCCAGTAGCTAAGAACAGGGCAGGAGAAAATAATGATAAGTTATGTAAGGGAAATACTATAATTTACCTTCCTCCTCTTTGATCACATCCGCTTTCTGATGTATCATCTAAAACCATCAAGCACTAAAGCAACTTAAAATCTTGTGCACTGCATTTTACTGCATAATCACACCGTTTCTATACGCATGCCTGAGGATCTAACTAGACGGCAGCTTACCAATAGTAGCAGAATTTTAATCAAATCTTACATTAAGTTAAACTTAGAGAAAAGAAGGGTTCTGTCCTGTAATGAAGCTTCTGTTTATAGCTACACAGCAATACTAGGGTAGAAGTTACTGAACAAATGCTACTGCAGTGTATGTCTCCATTTGCCTAGAAGCAAACGACAATCTGGCAAATGAG
>JAUZSZ010000134.1:31661827-31672257 GCA_034780575.1 Labeobarbus marequensis
AAATAGAAAGTTATTTTAAATTGTAATAATATTTCACAGTATTGTTCTTGCTGTATTTTAAGCATAAAAGACTTTCAAAAAACATTAGAAAATCTTACCAACCTCAAACTTTTGAACAGTAGTGTATGTGTAGATACTTATGTGTGGAAATGTTTAGGCTGAATATTTTGAATAAGAGTGTAGATTTAGATGGAATTCCTTAGGCACTACGCCATTCACACTGCTGGTGATTCTGTTGGCTTGTAGTGAGCCGACGGGCCTCCTGTTCTTTCTGTGACCAGTGAATGAAGCGCACAAGCAGCACAAAGAATAAATGACTCAGCAGCTTTAGGACATAAGCCCTCCATAAGCCTCACACTTCCCCTGTGGAAAGGCAAAACCTGCCCTCCTCATGTTAGTTCACCCCTGAAGAACAAAGGAGGTTCTAAAGGCCTGGTTTACAGAACCATTTACAACATTTAGAATTAAAGGAAATGGTGTAAATGGTCTGGTCCACATCGCAGCTTAGCATGTCAAACTGACACGTAAAGCAATCAACCACAGTTTGTTTTCTCTTTATGTTCCATTTAGGTGTGAGCTTATCTGAAATTTGTAGCTTGGCTGCCCATCATTAATAACTGCACTTAGCACAGCTGTATGCACACATGAATCACTGCGTATTAGTGCCGTAGACAGACCTTGCATGCATTCTTCAAGTTTATGGATTAGCTTGTATGACTTGCAGCGGTCCAGCAGGGTACGAATAGCCGGAAGAGGGTCAAGAATCATTGTTTCAGGATGAGCATCTATGTATCCCTGGAAAGAGGTAAAACATGCAATTCATGAGGTCTTGCTTTGTATACACAGCAAATGAAAGAATAATGTCAGCGGTTATAAATAAAAGATATAAAATGATTTATTAAAAAAACAATATAATATTACAATATTTTCAAAAAATATTTCTAATAATATATATTATTTTATATTATTTTTAAAGTATTATTATTAACATTTAACAAAATATAAAAAATATATATTATCCTTTTTTTTAATTTTGTATTAAAATACAAGGAGTGAAGTGTAGATAAATGTATGGCCACCTGATCTGATTTATCTATTTACCTGTACACTTTGAACAAGAAGCAGAGACTCTGTGACATTTTGGTCAGCATCAACAATGTGGTCAGTCAGCTTGTGGATGATGACATCAAAAGGACCCTGCTTCTCTATTGGCTGGCTCAGATCCAGCTAGACCAGGAGAACAAGGTCAAGAGCTCAGTAAATATCCATGAGACATTTTTTAGCAATATCTATCTGGGAGAATTCTATTGTCAGTATATGAATAGGCAGATGATGTCTTTTTTTTCTCTCAAAAATGCACCTGTGTGTATTTTTTTTTTTTCAGAAATTAGCTATGATAATTAGCAAATTGTAATGTATTAGGTTGACAAAGTAAACTGCATGCCTACATTTTGAAATTCCAGTTTTGCCATGAGTTCTGTTTGCTCAAGGGGGACATTTGAAGAGCAGATTTTTTCTGCTCAACTCTGAAAACAAACAATTTTGTTTGTTCTAAAGCTCAGATATGAAGCAAATAAAGATGAAAATGCATGTTTACAGTATTTTTTCATAAATATAATGGTAATAGTAAAGGAGTAGTCAATCTTGTTTATAACAGCACAATGTGTTCTGAAGGTTTTACAAGTCCTCCAATATGGAAAATGTCTGCTTGGGGTACGTAGAACATGCGGTCCCTTTGGGTTTAACCTTTGAGGATAAGAGCATATTTCTCTTGGATCAAACCACAAAGGTTCTTGGCAAACATCAGAGGCATTTGAACATAGCCTAGGCAGTTAATAGGGGATAGGGGCATCCCTAAGTGCACTTTTATTTAAAATGCTTAGACCTAGTCCAAAGTCTCTCTTTCAAAAGCAGCACCAAATAAAGCATTTGGGCTGCATGGCCCACCAGAGGTAATCCAAAGGGGCTTATTATCTTAGTTAGGGAGACTTAAAAGGACTGTATTTAAGTTCTATTGCCGGGCCTTATTTTGTGTGGTAATCACTCCCGGGTGTCGGTCAGGACACAGGAACCAGACCAATTGCTGAACTGAGGGTATTTAATGAACAGTTGAAGTAGGCATGGGCAAACAATCTTTCAGTTGGCTTTATATTATATGTGTGTGTGGTTTATATGGCATTGACGCACACAATATAACTAGATTAAATCCCTGAACAGCGTGAATACTCTCATCCGCATAGCCCTACGTACTGCACTCGCTTCTCTTTCTTGCACGACTCTGTGCATAACGGAGCGCTGCTCATTGCTTATTGCGTGCACTCAGGTTGTTTTGAAGCGTGTCAGTCTGCACCAAAGTTGCGCATTGTGATTATTCAGTTATCTGTGCGGCCTTTCTTACAATCTTATTCCCTAAATGGCTCTGTTTCAGATGACAATGTTTGGAAATATTCTCATAGTCAGCGCAAATGTGTCACAAACAATTTGCGAAAATAGACATAAAGAATGAAGAAGATGACACACAGATTCCACCTCATGACACTTAAGAGAAAAGACCCCTCCACTTCCTTTTTGTAGAGGATATTCAGCTGATACACACATCATCTGATATAAAGCATGAGACTGCCATGCTTTACGTCACATTAATGTTGCTGTAGCATTTTAGTCATTTAAAGTAGCTTTTTAAATAACAATCAGGCAAAGAGCTTCACTGCTTCCTGGATATAATGAGGCCTTATTTGCTTTGCTAGATTATTGTTCTTCCATCTAGCACACTTCTTCCTGAAAAACAGAACTAAATCTCTAACTTGCTGTTGCTTCCGTTGAACAGTGAGGGACAATCATTACACCAAGTTAAGGATAAGCCAAGGAAGTGACGGCAAACAAAAGTCCTTTAAATTACATTTTTAAATATATTAAAATAGAAAACAGTTACTTTAAATTTTACAATATTGGTGTTTTTACTGTAATTTTGATCAAATGAGCATAAGAGACTTCAAAAAAAGACTTTGATTCAAAATAATTAAAACATCTTACTGACCCCAAATTTTGATAAAAAAAGGAAAAGAAAATTTTTGAGGATATATTCATATCCTTATTAAACAAAAAGCTTACAAGGATACGTGTTCACTCCCATGACCCTTGGGTTATTATATTTTTGAAATAAGTGTTGGTAAGTTCTTGAGAAAGTGTAATTATCTTATCTGTATGGTGGTGACATGCTGAAATGGCAGTTTTTAAACTATATGAAAATGTACTATGAACCTATAAAATAATTTAAGTAAGTAAAGTAGGACAGGCTGAGAAGAGAAGGAAGTGTATGATGACCAACAAAAACTTTTTAACAGTATTTACTCATAGAAAATACATTCAGGTAAATATTCAAAGACTTAATTTTCAAAAAAGTGATGAGATTAAGTCTTTACCCTTGATTGCTTTTAGTAACTTAATGATTAAATAATCTCATTATCTTAAACAAATTAATGACACTCCCCCTGTCTAAAGTGATCACCCCATGGACTGATTGCTAGATAGTTAAGTTCTTTAGAGACCGTATAAAATCTATGACTGGGTGCAGCTGGGTAGCCTATTGCATGAGGTGTAAACAGGTCAAAGTCCATCCTTTACTCTCTTCGATTTCCACGCCTATATGCTGTGGATAGCAAAGAGGTGTATCTTGGCAGAAGAGAAAAGCCCTCAGTGTTTCACTCATCCAGACAGCAGATAGCTTCACTGATAAATGTCTAACTCACAATAAAGGCCTAGAATGAGGGACCAAGGACCTTGGTTTAGTCTACCAGCCTTCACATGAATTTCCCAAAACAAAACAAGGTGACTCTGTTCTGTCATCACTCATGTACTTTTCATGGCAAAACATTAAAGAACAATGTTTGTCCATAAACATACATTTATTGATTTATTTATTTTTTTAACTAAAGATTTGCTTTGAGTTCTGTGGCTACAAGCAAATCCACACCTCATTTCCACTGCAAGCTGCTTGGTTTGTTATAGGCAGCCCTTTATGTATCTCAGGGCCACCTCAGTTCCTCTTTAACTTAACACAATATAAACATGCTTGACAAGGGCATGTCCTGCTGGAATGCGCAAATATTGTCTTTATATGTCCACTGAAAACATTACCACAAAAAGTCAGTCATTTTCTCCAAAATAAAGCATTTCTCCAAGTCATTGATACCAATGGTGATTTTTTTCTATTTTCTAATTTAATAATTTTTATTATATATATAATTATTTTATTTTAAAACATATACCTTTAAAATAAAATAAAAAAATTAACATAACTTCAATATTCTTTCTTAATTGTATGTCTATTTTCTATTTTTCAAAATCCTGAAGGTTTAAATAGATTTTAAATCACAGATTTTCAATGTGGTCTTATACTTTTAGGGGAAAAAACACCCACACACAAAATAATAATAACAATAATGTCTTAAATGTGTAACCGTACATTCTAATCTCTATGAGTCATGTGTCTAATGATTTATCAGTGCCAAGGTGAAACAAAGGGAAGGTGCCACAATTGCAACAGAATCATTCAACAACTCGCCATCCTTGAGCAAACATAGCATGATGGTGATGGCCTAACTTGAAAAAAGTCATGCAAGAACAGTCCATGTTCTGTTCATCAACACTAAAATGGGGCACTAATCGTTTTTGTAGGTATAAGACATCTGTAGAAGACAAAAATACAACACTCTTGACCCTGACAAAGCCAGGTGTTTCTTACTAGGACAAAATGCACAAATTGTAGGTGAATCTATTTACAGTGCCATTGTTATCAGTGAGGACAGGTTGGGTTTAACCTATTCTCCAAAAAATCATCCTCTTTACTTGAGTGAAGCCAAGGATGCTAGATTAAGCAAGGACAAATGGAAGATTTAAAGACCTGTGTACCATGCTGTCCCACTGCAGTAATGTCCTTAGCACAACCTTATAGAATTACTTGATAAGACAATGCTTCAGCTTAGACTATAAATGCGGCTCATATCACCTTGATATGAAGAAGGCTAATCAGTGCAATTTCCATGCAATTTTGTAGAAGTAAACTTATGTTTTGTTATGCTAGGCTATATTTGGCCTGGCTGAAAACAGTTTTGAAGTAAAAAAAGACAAGTAAAAAAGTAAATAAAATACTGTTTTTACTGGCATCTATTCAATGGCAAAGTAAAAAAAGTCACAAGAAAATTAATTCAATAACAGTATGAACATTAATAATATGGCATTACAGTAAGCAACACCAGCCCTATTAAACAATGCATTTATTATTATGCAATACAAACCTCATAATGCACAATTCGAACTGCATGCAAAAGTGATTAACTGTGTAGTAATGCAGTAATAGTACACAATACTCTGATGGCAACATTTTGAATTTAAGTGTCCCCAGGCATAATAGCTGCATTTTCATTTAATGAAAGGCATGTTTGTAATGTTTCGAGCAGATGCTGAGAAGTATATTGTGATGATATTGTGGAAGCAGCCGCACATTAATGAGCAGGATTTTGTGTCATGGAAAAGCCATAAAAAAGAAAGAAAAATGCCATAAGGGTATCTTACCTGGATCATCTCTATGCCTTGTTTCCTGGAAAATAAAACAGTGGAAAAACAAGCTATGAATATTTTATATTGATTCCATGACTCAAATAATGATCAACATTAACTAGAACTTGGAATAATGATAACTTCACAATGAGACAAATTATTAGGAAGACAGAAATCCAAACAGAACTGGGAAATAGATGTGTGACAAAAAAGGATGCTTTGTCACCTAAAGCAATCCCTGTTTAGCTTTGGACTGCTGTCTCTCACACAAATAGGACAGAATTCTCCAAATCCCCCCTCATAAACAGGCACAAAAGGGCAACAAACACACATGCTTAAAATCAAGTATCATCCCTCTCCATTTCCAGACAACACATTTATGCGACTGATAAAGCAAAACAAAACACTCTTATGTATAATGAACAGCGTGTCTGATTAGTTCTTGTGCTATGAGAATATCAGTATTTGGGCAACTTTAAGTCTTTAAATTTAAAAGTCCTTGAAGATAACAATAAGCTCACATCTTTATCAACAGCTGACAGTCCTGTTGAGATTTAACAAATGTAGCACTGTTTGGCAGTTTATCAGTAATGCTGAGTCAGTAATTTGTTTCTAAAGCCTCAGAACTAGGTGAAAATATCTTAGCCTTTCATCAAATGTCCCAAGACAAATATGCCAGACAGTCGAATAACAAATCACTGAGCATTCTGAACAAGCTTAAGTAAAATCCCTTTGAAAACCGGTTATCTTTAGGTTGGAACATGCTTGTGAAAGACAGATCACGTTACATTAACTCAGAAATGTCATGTAGCCCACGCACGGTACGTCATCCGCACAGATACGTATCTAAGGCATGTTCAGTGCCTCCCTCCCCAAACACAACATTTATAGCTTTATAGCCATATTGATGACAATGCAATGTAAACTTGAATAAGGTAAGTAACACAATTTGGATTTGAATCAGTTAAGTAACAGGCACAGTCTTGCTGCAGTCTTAGGAATGCATGAAGTCTAAAGAGATATACAAGCAATGTGACTCCTAATTCTGTGAAATCGAAGACTGCCTGCCTGCCTGCATGGTGCTTATCCAGGTAACTGGTGAACTTTGTCCAGGCCTTTGTCTTTTTATGGTGAAAATTTCCACATATTGTTTTACTGCCATCCAATTATGAGAATCCCAGGACAGTGTTACAAGTCACAGAGTTTTATAAGCAATCTAGGACAGTTCAGAAGGGACTCCCTCGAACAGCAAATGCTTAGATTATTGACAGGTAGACTGACTACACTGACGAAGGATGGTTTTATCATTGAAGCTTCATGGATGCAAGAGTGTATTGCATTAGAGTAGTGGTTTATGGGATGGAGGGTACAGGAAGAAAGTTCATTTAACATTTTTTTAGACAAGACGGAGAATACTGCAGAGATGATGGTGAGAAATAGTGAAGAAATATTTTTTATTACATTTACTGGATACAATAAAGTGAGTGAAACTGTGTCGACGAGAGGACAACAAGAGGGCATGAGTGATGAATCATGTTACCTATATCCTATAACACTAATTAACACTAAGCCCCGCTTGTTTTAAATCTCTACAACTCATCTGAATTACACAATCACGTTTTGACACATGAGCACCCTCAAAAATAAATATATAATTTTCCTAACATTAAATGACAAGTAGTTTTAACATTTATTCGTTAAAATGAACTAGTACATATTTTACATTAGCACCTTTTTAACTAGTACTTAGCAATCCAAACAGTGACTCTTTCATTGCCACTAGCAACTGTTTATTAAACAGACACTAGTAGCCTACTTGTTTTTTTCTACTAGTCAAATAACTACTACAATATAACACTCCAATTGTGTCAAATAACTCCAATAATGTGAAAAACTGTTAAATAATGATTCCATTGTTATAAATAGCTTACTTACTTTTGCCTGTTTGTGGAGACCATGACAGCTGAGTAGGTACAAGGAGCTATTTAATAAACATTAGTATGTTCTATAACGTATTGCGTAGATTGTTACTAGTAACATTTTACTCTTAGTAACAAGATTTTTGAATTGAAATATGACAAGTAAAAACACTTATAGCACTTTAGTATGCAAACTACTAGGACTAATAAGTATTAGTAATTCATAGTTACTGGTATGTACCAGCAACAAATGGAAAACAGTCTGAAGTGAATAGTATTAATCAAATCAAAAACACTGCCTACTAGTCACTAATGGATACTTACTACTAAAACTTACAGCTTATTATTAAAAATGACAACTAGTCATATAAACAGAATCTAGTTCGTTTAAAGAACTCGCTATAACCTAAGTAGGCAACAGGACGACTCTTGTCTAGCACTGAGATGCGCTTTTACGCACCTGCACATATCCACGAAGGTCTGGAAACTGAGTTTTTTAATCTTCTTTTCGCTGAGCCAGTATCCAACTCTCTTTCCTTTCACGAACGTCTGCATCTCTGGAGAGAGATAGCTATGTCAGTCCAGTTGCAGAGTAGGCCTATATTAAATAAGAAATCGACCAGCAATATAGTTTAAGTAGACTAAACGCAAAAACTACACGCAAAAAGAATAGTTGGGTGGTTAATGTCAAAAGATCATGAATGCAAGTTTGAACTCACCTGACAAAATCAATGTGTTGAATCAATGCGTTCTGATCAGTTACGAGTCTCTCTCCTTTATTTCTCGTAAAGTCCAAGTTACAGGTTTAGACTGTCGTTAATCGTCCATCCAGGATTGCTAGTGCCCTCCAGAATGCCTGTCCCTCAGTCTAAATAGTTGTTCAATTTTATGACAACTTCGTCACGTTATTTATATGACACCAACACATATCAAACACATCACGGCACATCAGAGTGTGAAACCGGCGCGTGTGTCCCTTGTCTAACCTCAGGCTTATTTATCCAAGTGGTCTCTCCATTACTTGGCAATGCTGTCGATTAACAATGTAATGATGATTGGCCATTTGGACAGCAACGAAACTTATTTGCTCAGGCACACCCTCTTTCAGAGGCGGGCTTAAGTCACTGGTGTTTGGAGGGATCTGCTCTGGCTGGATTCATTCATTCATTGGTGTTTCGTTGTACCAAAGTTCAAATCTTTCACAATAAGAAATAATAGGGAAATAAAAAAGAGGTGCAGTGGCTTGTTGGAGTGGTAGAGACGTAGAGTGTAGATTTTAGCCGAGGCATGAAAAAATACCTTAGTAATTTAACGTATACTAAATTCTACAGTGTTTTTGAACCATACTATAGTGAAGTACTTGAATTAATTTGCTAATTCTATAGCTGCTGTGGATATATAACAACTATAGTAATATAAACAAATTACTTTACCCAATACATTACGTTTTCTACAACTATAGTACAATACACTTTTACTGTAGTAAAAACTAAAGTATACTTTAGTATTTATTACAGTTTATTAGTTTACTATACTACAGTATGCTGTAGCATTCATTAACAAAGTGTTGTAAATACTATATATACAGTACAGTACACTTTACTATAGTATGGTTCAAAAACGCTATAGTATTTACTGTAAATTACTATAGTATTTAGGTTAGCTATTTTAATTACGGTATATAAAATATTTTCAAATAAAACACTAAAGTTTTTAAATGATATAGGCTATTTGTAATATTTAAATATGTGATTTAGCCTCGAGGAAAAATGATGACAGTAGCACACTGGTCAAGCTTTGTCGACATTATTGCTTTGTTACTGCCCACACTGTGTTGCTCGCTGCTCAGGGTAAATATCAAAAAGAAAACATTTTGACAAGCGTGTAAAATAGCCTAAGTGTTTGGTACATTACTCTAAAAAGTACGGTGATTAATTATCTTCAAAAGTGTAATTAGATTACTGTAGGCTACTAAATACTCTCTCTTAAACGTTTTGCATTACTTAGGCCTACCAGTGTTATAGGTTTACTCGTTACTTAAAAATGTAATTCATTTAGGCTACTCGTTACTTACTCCTTTCAAAAGTAACTTTACGTTTTCTGTGAAGTTTAGGGATAGGGTATGGAGATACATTAGCTATACAGTTTAAATAATTTTCTTATCTCAAAACCGTTGTGGTCTTTTAAATCCCTTGTAATTTTACAACTGCTTACTGTCACGTGTGATAGTGATTGTCCTCCGTAGTGAATTTGTGCTTGGTTAAACTGTTGGTGTTACAGCACACCCGTGTACACATAGTTAAAATCTGGCGCTGTATGTGACACAGTGATGCTCTGGAGGGCAGTAGAGTACTTTGAGAGGTTAATAATAAAGTCGGCGAAGATTCACGGGGAGACTTCCCGGATGTAGCTGTTCCAGGAAGTGAGTCCTATGACAACAATCCTGTGACAGCGTTGTGTGTTTTGCGTTGAGAAACATATTGCCCTGAAATCCTCGCAAAATGGCTTGATCGTGTGATCATAGTAAGTAATACTCATGTGTAATCATGTGTTTAGTGGATTTGATGGGGGCGTGTGGTTATATAATAACACAACAGCACTAGTCAACAGCTTTGAGAAATCTCCAGATGGTGAGGTTTCTTGTGTTTGAAGGACTCTTTGTTTATTTAATATTTCAAGCTATAGTTTGTTTAGCAGTGTGTTTCGTACAACATCAAGGAAGATAATGTTTTGAAAATTAAATATTTTAGTGTTATATTTTTTAGTGAATATAATTAAATATTAACTAGTATGTTTAATAAGTGTTTAATAACAATAATGCTATTTTTTTCAGTGGTGGTTGACAGTTTAAGCTGAGCTGATTTGATTTTTATTTCCTGAATATTCAGCAGTGATCACACCATTGATCACATGATTTCACAACCATGTGTTTGGTTTCTTGCCATCGTGTGC
>JAUZSZ010000134.1:31800753-31811403 GCA_034780575.1 Labeobarbus marequensis
ATGGGTTTTGCACATTGAGTTCCACTGTGAGGTTGATTACTCACTGACAAAGACTCACTGGGATGTGCTCTTTACCCTGAATTACATATAGCGCTCCTTAATTCTTTTTTTATGTAAATTATTATTAAAAAAATTAAGTGTATATATATATATACACTAAATGATAGAACAATGATAGATTTAATTCTGATTCAATCCCAGTTTTTTCTTTTAAACATATTGCTTTCTGTTATTTTCTCCATTTTTTTCACTTCACTGAAATGATTAATTCATTCAAGTTCAGTTTGCACTTGTAAGGAAACAGCTCCCCCTGGGGTCATGAATGCACCCCAGAGAGAGAAAACACACACACACACACACACACACACACACACACACACACACACACACACAGAGAGTGTGGTGAATGTGGTATAGTGTCGTTTTTTTTCCATTTTTCACCAACAAAATCAACAGCTCTAAACACAAATGTCTTTACCAGGCTTACAATAAAATCTCTATGAGTTTACAGAACACAAGTTTTACTGCTTACAACCATAATTTATTAAAATAAAATAAAACAGACACCACTCACATAAAACAAGTCATAGTTGTTATTTCTAATAACCTCACGACAGATTAAACAGGGGTCCTTAGGTTTGTGGTTAGGGAACATGAACGCTCAAATATAGGGCTGCTGCAATGAAGTATTTGATGTCAGACACTCAGAACTCTCACACACATATTGCATTTGTCAAACTCATTGCCCTCAAGCAAGAAGGGATGAATCTTTTATAAATCACAGTTTTGAATTTAACATCTGATTGTATGAGGCACTGTAAAATGCAGATAAACAATCATCTCTGACCACACATTCTACTTGAGGAGGAACAAGTAACTGTTACTGAATATGAAACTATTTATTTAACAATGATGCCTTTAATCAAACTGCAGTAGCTTTCATTATATTAAATTGATGCTTTGCAGTATTTTGCTTGCTTGTGGTGACAAACTGCCTCTCATATCTTATTACTTTTATGTTTGGCATTTTCTGCAATGAAAAGCCTAAAAAACTAAAATAAAAGGATGAAATGAATGATCATAAGAGTTAAACGAAATTATATCATTTGAGTTTAAGATTGCTGTGCTCAGCTATCATGTATAGTTTGGGCTTGGTAAGATTTTTAATGTTTTGAAAGTCGCTTTCTTCTTCCCAAGACTGCATTTGTTTGATCAAAAATACAACAAAACATTGATATTGTGAAATATCATTACAATTTAAAATTATTTTCTATTTTAATATATTTAAAATTACTCAGCTTCACGTGATCTGTCAGAAATCATTCTAATATGTAACTCTAACCCCAACTTTTGAACATTAGTGTAGGTGCAAAAAGTTGCTTGTTAAGAATCCAAATATCACTCTTCCCCATTGCACTTTTCCTGCTTGTGCTAGTTGGCATTATTAAAGCTCCTGCTCTATTTACTCAGGCAGACATCCTCTGAGCGTTTGATAATGCCTGAGGGAGAGACAGAGATGGGCTGGACTTTGACTGCTTCTGGCTGCCTTTGAAAGAGTGCAGTGCAGGGCAGTTCAAGAGATCACAATCTATTCCACAATAAATCATCTGAACAGTGCGCCAGCCAACATCAGCTCAAACCTTCCTTATTAACTCAGTGCCAATGCTGTTGTCAACTATGGATCGGTTATGTTAAAAATGAAGTATATATTTCTTCTATAATAAATAGTTTCTCATATCCCAGCTTAATATGCTGAGACAAACCAAGAAAGCCATGTATAGGTTGATTTCGTATAAGAGACAGAATGATGAATAGACAGATGCATATCTATAAAGTTATCATTTCAAAAAGTTGAACTGGATTTCATGACGTGTGAAGTGAACAGTAGCTGGGTGGTGAAAGTAAACAGTGTGTGTGTGTTTGGACTCCTGCTGCTGTGGGCAAGAAAAGAGGAAAACGAAAACAACTCTTTTAATGGGCTGTTTCAATCTCCGTTCCCAAAACACCTATTCCCCCTCAGGTAGTCTTCCTCTATTAATATACTACTGCAGCCAGACGCCAACAAACACACTCACACACTGCAACCCACTTAACTCGCCGCTGGGGGTGGAGGATGAAAGGGAAAAAGAGTAGGTACAGGTCTGCTGGCACTGATCAGGATTGGCTTGACTTTATGAGTCCCATTATCCAGGTTTTTAATGTGGGACTGATATTCATAAACACATCAAACTTAGCGGGAGCTTTCAGACACACAATTAGACCGGACTGTTACAGCAGGCAGCAAAATAACAATCATTAGTCCACAGGGATGTAGATGCTGTGTCAACATCTCTGCAGGCCCACCTTCTTATGCGGGCCCACCTAAGAATATTTTGTGTGTGTGAGAGTGTGTATATACATATGGCAAAGCAACAAAGTATCTCTGTTTGTACTGGAAAAATCATCAAAACACTGCTTTGCCAGATTACACAAAGTCTAAACCCCTTCAAATAAATGAACACTGGTTGTTATGTCTTCAAGGTCTTAGCAGTAAGAGCATCTTTCAATACTTTTATTTTGAGTCTCTCTAGCATAGCTAAAGAGAACTGCGTGAGCTCATAGTATTGTGTCTGTCCTTATTTATTTTGTTGCAGTGTTTCCTGAATTGCTTATTTTGAACGGCAGCAAGTCCATCCGATATAGTCTGATTCACAAGCAAATTGTGTATCAAGTGTTGTCAAAAGTATCGACTTTGGTACCAGTCTGTACTGAAATTTTAAAAACGTCCATTTCCCGCTAAGATTTGAGCGCTGTTGAGCTGATTCTTAAACACTGCTGATTGGCCAATGTGTTCACGCGCAGTGTTTAAAAATCGACTCAACAGTGCTCAAATCTTAGCAGGAAATGGACGTTTTTAAAGTTTCAGTACCAACTGGTACCAAAGTCGGTACTTTTGACAACACTACAAATGACTCTTATGACCAGGTTCTTTTAATGAATCATTAAACACAACTCAGGTATTCAGGAGGTATCAGTTTGAATCAGTATGATGAATCCTTTACTGAATGAACTCACTGAATGCGTCAGAGCGGTTATCTGACTCACATGTCTAACTACAAGTTATCATAACTACAATTTATCATTATTTGAAGTGATGACCATCTTGAAAATTACATTTTGTGTACTTAAGGTTTACAAAACTTAAATCAGTATAATTACAGACCACTTATGTAGATAAACAACATGTAGATAAACACCTGTGACCTTTTTTGTAATAAATGCATCTGTCTAACTATCTGTCTATGTTTGCCTATTTCCTGTAATAAATATAGTATATTACAGACAGACAGTTAGACAGACTGACTGACTGACTGACAGAGATGGCAGGACAGTCAGAAAATGTGGCAGGCAGACAGGGCGGTCTCTGTTGGCATCACTGAGATTCAGCATGGACCATTTAGAAAGCAAACCAGACCAGACCAAACCAGATATAAACCAGACACACCTGCAGTGTGCACATACTCACAAACACATACGAAAACACAGAGTGTGGAAAAGAATTAAATGAGTCCAAAATCAGAACTGAAGAATAATACATCTGCTAACAATATGAACTGGACATCACTCTTTTTTATCCTTGTACACTTTTAAATAATATACAGTATCAAACATATGCAAACAAATGGCATATTCTCATGTCTTTCTATATCATGGAGCACCAGTAATGTTATAAAAAATAAAATAAAAAACATTAAATTGCAACTGTTGAACGGACACATGCTGTGTCCTCCATTGTACGTTTATCACAAAATCTGTTGAAATGATGCATGATAACCTGACACAACATATTATATTCTGTCCACCACCATGGTTTTTGCATGATGAAGGGTAAGCGCATGTGTGTGTGTGTTGAGGTACTGGTACAGGCCTGTGTGCTTGACTGCCACTACATGACACTGCTGTGGCATGAGCTCATTACTGAACAACATTTCTGTCAGTGAACAAAACAAAAGCCAGTCCTGTCTCTCATTCTACACACATGCTCACTCATATGGCCAGCATCAGAGTATTAGTGTGTGTGTGTGTGTGTGTGTGTGTGTGTGTGTGTGTGTGTGTGTGCAGTGAATGCTGTCAGTGTGTAAGAGGGTGGACAGCAGGAGAATGGGAGCGTCACACTTCATTGTCTTCATGCGCACGTACAAAAGACGTGCCTATACAGCTCTCATGCAACCAGTTTGTGATGGGATTGTATGAGCTCATGAATACCACTTTCACACCATTAGGTAAAAACAACACATAGATATTTTATGTACACACATTTGCATGAAGTCACACATACACACCCTTACATGCACAATTTCATGCCTCTGTGGTGTGCCACCACTACAGAACAGAAACACCCATGTACATCACTGATGTGGAATGAGGTGATATGATTGGCTTACAGTCCAATGACACACTCCAGAAGATCACACTTCCACAGAAATATAGTGCGGATAACAAAGTCACTAATATGCCACCAAAGAGTCCCAGCAACACAGACACACACACATTTATAAGCTAGTGTGGTTCACTGCTGTTTCAGTTTCTGTAAAGCTTGAGTTTGGATGAGGTCACCACACATCTGGAGCATGACACAGTTTTAAAAACCCCATTCAGCGAACTAAAGCTTCTCTCTCCCACTGAACACTCAAGAAACTCAAACTCTTTCTCTCTCCAAAACGCTTTTACTAAGATATTTAAATGGGGACATATCATAATGTCTTCATGTGAAATTAAGCAAATAGTCTAGTCTATATTAGTCTATAATTAGCCCTTCAAACTTAACCCTTACATAAAATTTTCAGGAAGAAGAAATAATTTTGGAATCAGTTTTTTTTTTTTTTTTGAAAAGTTGTTTATGTTCACCATGGCTTCATTAAAAAAAAAGGGAAAAGTGTCACATCATCCTTCAAAAATCATTCTAATATGCTGATTTGGTGCTCATGAAATTTCTTACTATCAATGTTGAAAGCTATTGTGCTGCTTAATATTTTTGTGAAAACCATGATAGTTTTTTTCCCAGAAATAAAATAATTTCTAACATCATAAATGGATTTACTATCATTTTTTGATCAATTTGATCAATTAAGTATTGAATTTGCATGTTTATGGTTTTCTAATATTGATTAATGGTTACATGACATACAGATAAACAAAGTATTTCATTTTTTAGTGCTTTATTTTGATTTATGTTATTTTAATTTTAATTTGTACTTATTTAATTATTAGCTTTTTATTAAACTCACAAACCCACGTTTGGGAAACCTTGATGTACTGTAATGTGCACTTTAATGCACTTAATTTTGTTAATTACAACGAATTGAATATTTTTTCTCTTTGTATTTTTTTATTGATATTGTGCAAGATTATCCTTTTTAAATCAATGTGATAAACAAGTTAGGTCAAAAGTAATCTGAAAGTAATCAAAAAGTAATCTGATTATATTACCTAAAATGTGTAATGTAATGATTACATTACTAACTACATTTTTTGTCATGTAATTTGGAATCAGTAACAGACTGATTTTTGAAATTTATAAGTAATCTACCCAGCTCTGTGTATATATACTGTGTATATAAAACTTTCTACATTTGTATAATTTTAAAAAATGCTGTTTTTTTTCTTGATTTTCTTGACAAATGAAGACATCCTCAAAAGGAGGTTTTGAGGATGCTTAAGTAGTTACACAAACACGCACACACATTTCTCAAAAATAGCATCCCTAAAATAATCCATAAATATGGTCCACTCTGTGTGTGTGTGTGTGTGTGTGTGTCATACTGTGGTGTGTGTCATGTCTACAGCAGAGGAGGATCGGAGGCTTAATTATATGCTGCCCGCGACACACTCCTGTATTATTGGAAATGACATCATCAGGCTGATGTTTGGGTTAAAACACTAAATCTACAATGTATAATTTCCGACTAAAGCTATGAAAATAACTACAGCAATGTAGGAAAATCACACGGGCTGGGGCAGCCATGCAAGAGTCACCAAGAGTGGCTGTTAGCAGGTTGCTATGTAGTTGCTAGGGTGTTCTGGGCAGTTGCTATGTGGTTTCTTGTCCGAGAAGAGTGCAGAGTGCAGCCCCAAAATATTTTTGGGTCTATAAAGAAGGTTCAGGAACCTACTTCAAAGATTTTTGATGGAGCTGTTGTGGAGAAAATTGCAAGTCAAATGATTTAGAAAAGTAATAGCACACCTCTCCTCAACAAGCCACAAGATTTGAGGTATCTTTTATGTCAGAAACATTGTGGGTTGAGTTACCGAATTGCAATACTTGGGATTAGAGGTTTGTTCAAATACCTAACCATAAGTATGGGAAATAATCATAGTGATGCTTGCTTTAGCAAAGCCCACTAATAAACATTTATGCACATGACTCTGGCAGAGGACAGGCTGTCTGTGTACATTACGACAGATTTGAAGACACAGATACAGGTAATCAGTAACGCAAACACAGATACGCTTCTCCCTCAGGCCATGTGCACATTAATCCCAACATACTCGAAAGAGGAGACTTCACAATGGACCATAGCTGGGAACAGCCAGCGAGCAGGTACCGGCTACAATTGTCATGGCAACACAGCTCTGATCAGGATGGGATGCCAGTTATAGTGATTTCACTGATGAAACTACCAGTGATTGAGGCAAATCACTGTCATTCTCCCTTTCTAACTTCTTGTAGTTTGTGGAGTGTATCTAACTTCTGCACACTATTTGATTCCTCTTTCCCTCCCTAAGTCTCTCCTTTCTATTTTCATCCTGAATTGATCCAAATGCCATTGGACGTCTTCCAGACAGGAAGTCAAACACAAGGGGCTTTGTATATGTGTATGTGTGTGCATCTGAATGCTTGTTAGTAAAATTTCATTGTCTGTGCAAGAGCTGTCGTCACAGCACAAACATAACTCATTGTCTAACTTCCTTTCCTGTTTGAATCCAAACTGCTGGGTTATCATGTGTGGCTATACGTGAGTGTGTCTCACAACTTCATTGTGTCCGTACTTGTTCTTGCAACAGTGTAAATCAAATTCATATTTGTAAGGGTGCTTACTTGTGTAGTCAGTGAAATTGTGTATCATTTTGGGCCCATTTGGAGATCTGTTTGAATGGATTTAGTTGCTTTTAATGAAATTAGATCAATATATGAAATAAGATTGTCTAACAAACATCCGTGTCTCATTCTGACACTGTGGTTCATAAGTTTGGGGTTGGTATGATTTTCTAATGGTTCTGAAAGGAGTCTCTTATATGTTGACCAAGGCTGCATTTATTTGGTCAAAAATACAGTAAAAACTGAGACATTGTGAACTATTATTGCAATTTAAAATAACTGTCATTTTAATATATTGTAAAACGTAATTTATTCCTTTTAATGGTAAAGCTGAATTTTCAGCAGCTATTACTCCAGTCACATGATCCTTCAGGAATCAATTTAATATGCTGATTTGGTGCTCAAGAAACATTGTATTATCAATGGTGAAAACAGCTGTGCTGCTTTACATTTTTGTTTAACATTGGAGTCCATGATAAATCTATATTAGATTTATTATATAGATCAATTTAAAGCAAATTAAGAAAAATAATAAAACATAATAAGGACTTCAAACTTGAAATTTACACAGCTGTCTAAAATAAAACGTTTGCAGAGGTGCTGAATACCATAACTATTGAACACCACATTTTGGAATGGTTAAAATAACGATCCTGCTTAAATACAACTATCACATAAAAATATTTGGATTTTTTCCTCCCTTTAAAAACAAAGGAACACATTAACAATTCACTTACAATGGAAGTCCATGGGATAGTTGTTGTACATTTGGCCCATAGACTTCCACTGTAAGCATGTAACTGACAGCATTACTTTTTTAAATGTTGTTATTTATTATTAGCTTTTTGACTGAAGAATGAGAACAGAAATTGAAATTTGTGGTAACTGACAACATGCCACAGATATTGTTTAAAGAGCTCAATTTGTATTTAACTTTGCATATTCCTTTAAGAGCAGCCACAGGCTAATGACAGAGAGAGATCACTACATCACTAAACCACATCATTTTGCTGCACTCAATACAACATCCACTTAGACAAAATGCTAACACACTGAAATACATTGTATGACACACAAGTGCAAAACTCTCAAACTTTCTATGACACTCTATCATTTCCCAAACTATGAATGTTAGCAGCCTATTATTATATTTGCCAGAGTGGTACAACTCTACTTGAAGCGAAACTCTTTAGAATATTCAAACATTAATATTCAACACAATTACGGTCTGTTAAAGTTTCCACCGGAGTTTAAGAAGGACTCACCGCTATATTAGAGATCGGTGCTGTAATGTCACTCAGAATAGACAGGTCTCCCTCCTTCTTTCTTTATTTCTTTTTCTGTTCTATTGCTCTCTAAACCTCCCTCCTCTTTTCCAAGTTCCCTCCTCCCTCAGTACAGCTTCCTCCACGCCTGCTCTCTCTCTCTCTCTCTCTCAGGACGGTGGGGAATTAGAACAATGCATGGCAGCAGAGGAGAGCTGGAATCAGGGTAACCATACATAAACCCCCACAGAATCATCTTCTCAGGTTATAAGCATCAACATGTTACACACAACACAATTCTCAGCCGCAATGCGTCTTAAAGTGACAATAAATATGCACACACACACACACACACACACACACACACACACACACACACACATCCATACAGACCACAGCTGTGGTCCCAATGGAGAGAGTGCAGCAGTGAAACATCTCTTGCTGAAGTGGAGATTAACTGGGTTCAGTTGGGCTCTGTGTTGATTGGCTCCAGTGGGATGATTGGCGTTTCCTGTTACTGTTAACCACTGCCAGCATCCTCCCTCAAACTTTAGAACACAGCCCAAAGGCAATACACACACACACACACACACANNNNACACACACACACACACACACACACACACACACACACACACACACACACCTCTCTTTCTTTCTCACTGAAGACCTCTCATGTACACATGACCCACATACAGAGAAGGGGAAGAGTGAAGGAAAGTATGCTATTTCATGCAGGAAAACCAGCAGTTGCTGGAGTGAGTCAGAGTACAGTTTATTCAATAAAAAGAAGTGAAATAAATAAATAAATGAAACATTAAAAAAAGGAAAAGCAAGCTAATTCACTCTCCATAATTAGCAATAAGACAAGCATAACTATATGTATGTAAGAATAGGGATTTTTTAAATATTTTTTTGGCTTACTGCATTTTATTTACTTTCCCTTCACTCTGGCCACCCACTATGATCTGCCAAGACCAATACCGACAATACATCATGTTGAGGGGCAAAGAGAGTTGATTGGTGGGTATTTCAAACATTTCAGATAATTATGAGAGAATAACTGTCTATCATACAATCTTGGTCTTGCCATGAGTGAAGCCATTTAGGAAACAACATAAAATGTATAAAGTGAGGTGAAATGATCCAATAATGACCCAACTGACAGAATGAGTGAATTTGTAAAAGTACTTCAATCACATCTTATGTGCTTTTTACTGAAGCACATTTGCCTCTCCCGGATGATTTGAAGAAGCTCCAGTAAAACAGCAAGAAAAAAGTAAACGTTTTGTGTAATTGCAGGGAAAGAGAACAGCGGTTTTGAGCAATCGAGCCAAGAGAAAAGCTTGCTCTTTCAAGGAGTGCTGAGAGTCATCCCATGAATTATGGGTAATAGCATTTCTGTGCTCTAGTTTAGATTTAAACCTCTGTTCCAGTCTGGTATTAAGATGCTCTCCAGTCAATCCTGGCTCCTCTATGTCTACAGATCCAAATATCTCCAACAAAAACAGCATGGAACAATACTGACATCAGCATCTAACCTGATTTCATGGAGTGCTGTTGAACTATCAGTTGGATGATGTACACAACAAGCTAGTCCAATCAATTCTAAGCAAACTAAATATCTGTCATGTGAATGGTGCTAAATAACATCAATCAGAAATATAAGCATATGAATACAGATCATACAATGACATGCAATAATATATGACCATTGAAAGTGGCGGATATTCTAGCACACATGCAGGCACAAAATCATTCTATTGTTTTATTGTTCTATATATTGATTCTATTGTTTAACCTTACAAATCTGAAAAACATTTATTACATAAAAAAATTATATAAGGCTGTCCTCAAATGTCCCTAAACTATTGCTAAGGTTGCACACATATACACATTGAAGCTCAAAGTGTACTCATTCGATACCTCTGTGCTCTCAGTCCTCATTTGAACAAAAGCACTCATCAAATTTAAACAAGCTTCTGTCCTACTTACTGCAATTTATATGTAAATGAGTGTGTGTGTGTGTGTGTGTGTGTGTGTGTGTGTGTGTGTGTGTGTGTGGGCGCGAGACTGTCTCACAAACTCTGTGTGTGGTAATTGTGTTCATTCTCCAGTGTGTACCTAAGTGTCTATGTGAGGGATATGTAAACACTGATGTTAATGTACACGTGTGTGAGTTCCCTGACTGAACCAATACACTCTTCTCCACTCGTACTGTCTCTCTTTAACGACAAGCACTGATTGGCTTTTGTGTCTGACAGCAGGAGTGGTGCAGTTGACTGAAAGATGGAAAGAGAGAGAGAG
>JAUZSZ010000136.1:9640-23823 GCA_034780575.1 Labeobarbus marequensis
ATGGTGTTACTGTGCTTGATTGGCCAGCAAACTCGCCTGACCTGAACCCCATAGAGAATCTATGGGGTATTGTCAAGCGGAAGATGAGACACCAGACCCAACAATGCAGATGAACCTGAAGGCCGCTATCAAAGCAACCTGGGCTTCCACAGCATAGGCAATATTCTGTTGAAGGCTCTTAAAGTCCAAAGTATACTTCACTTTTTACGCAAAGGACAGCATACAGTGCATGTGATGTGAATTTCATCATCAGAATAGTGCGCCTGCACTGTAAACACGATTTTTGTAGCATGTGCAGGTTGCACATGTGTATTGAATTTGTTTTGCATTAATCAGTTGTTCCACAAGGTGGCAACACTGTCCTGGGCCGTTGTTTCAAAGTAGAAAATGAAACTAAAGAGGCGGAACAATGGCAACAAGAAAATGCAACAACAACAGATGGCTGCAATGACAACTACTTGTGAACGAGAGGGTATGGGATAGCCCAGCTTTAGTTTAAAAGAGTTCAAAAATGTTATCAGTCATAAATTACGGGGAAAAACAGAGAAGACATTGGACATGGATGAAGCTTTCAAGAGTGCATGTGTTGACTTCCCGCGTCAATGCACGAAATCAAATGGAGTAAATTTTGAAAGGATATGCATTTGACTGTAAACAAAACAAGTATAGTGAAGTATATTTTGGGCTTAAGTCTGAAGAAAACCAATTTAGCATGTGGACAGACTCAGTGATAGTCTTGAAATGGATTTACAGCTCAACACAGAAATGGAAGGCCTTTATGGTAAACTGAGTGGCTGAGATTCAAAGCCTTATCATACAAAAGGCTCTGGGAGCATCTAGTAAATTCAACAACAAAAATGCCTTAAGAAAATGCTAGATAAAGCCTCATTAAATTTTGAAGAGCTAACCATCATCTTGACTTAAGTAGATGCTGTGCTAAATTCAAGACCCCATAATTATATTAACAATGAGTTGGATGAACCCCAGCCATTAACTGCTCATCTTCTAGTTGGTAACCAACTTACATCCCTGCAGAGGTGCTCATGTACTCAATAGCCTGTAAATCATGTTGGCAACCCTAGTTCCTTGAATAGGGAACAAGAACTGCATCAATAGCTGGCGCTGTGGGGACACCTCCAGTCATGATGATGATCTGAAGCCTGTATAAAACTCATATCAGTTTATTGGCTGATGGTTCTGCTAGTGATGGCCTCTGAGGTGCTGTATCAATGGTGCTTTAAAAGGATGTATCCTTGGAAGGAGACAAAGGAGTACGGCAAACAACATGCATTACCAAGATATTCCACTGCATAGGTTCACTCAATGTTGCATCAGTAGGCACTATACTGTACCATACTACAGTGTGACTGCAAGCTTATGAAACCATGAAATCACTACAGACGGACAGATGAATATGAACTGACACCTTTTTAAGCAGACAGAACCTTGGAACTAGGGGTCAAGTCGATAATCCAGATTATAAAATCTGATAAAAGTTTGTGAAGGGATCCAGTCTGCTAATATACAAATATCCTTCAATGATGCACCCTTAGATAAAGCCTGAAATGAGGCCTTGAGTTGATTCATAAAATGGCGAATAAACTGGACATAATCAGTATAAGAAACACTTCTCTTGTTGATTCAGGACAATTTCTCGGTGTTGAGACAACAAACTCTTTGAGTTAGTATCAACCAATAGACAAAATAATTCATTTGTGTTTCGATTAAGTAATCTAATTGTTCACAAATTACAACTGGCTGTGAAAATACCCCCAAAAGATCATTTAAAGCTATTTTTGTTTTTAATGAGAAAGTATTAAGTAGACAACAAAGATACGCTTTAGAAATAAATATTTTTCTTGATTCAACATAAAATTTATTACACATAAATGTTTAGGCTAAAACAGCCTAACATAAATGCAACATAAAAGATCATTTGAGAAACATCTCAGTTATTTATTTATTTATTTTTTTTTTCGTCTTTCATGCAATGAAAGTCACTGGTAATCAAAGCAGCTTTGTTTACTCAAAATAAGAAACTAAAACTGCCAGCAGGTGGCTGATTTCTTCAAACGGCTGATTCATTCAGGAATTCTGTAAATGGCTCACTTTATGAATGGGCCTTTGAATCATTGATTCACCCAATTGGTTCAAAATGCAGATTCATTCAGAAACTAAACATTCCTGTGTTGCTCGGAGATGCACAAAAGTCCTGCTGTGGCTTTAGGTAATATTTTTGTTGACAAAACTGAGTAAAAACAGACAATACTGTGTTTAAAATATACCACAATATTAACTTCTTATTTACTGAACTGTTGTATAAAATCACATTTGCACTTGTGTTGTTCGTGACAAAAACAGCACTGTGATATTGCTCTCGCTGCTGGTGTGATATCACTTATCATATGATATAAATATGAGACAAAACTCATACAGGGCATTTTTTTGCCTCAGTATCTTGAATTTTTAGGGCATAACTGCATTTATGGAGTTGTTGTCCTGCATCATATTTGTCAAACGTCAACTGTATGAAATGTAAGATGACATACAGGTTTGGGGGCAGTTAACTGTTGTTAACTGCATTAAAATATTTTAATGGCATTATTTTTTCATAACTAATTAAGTTAACGCGTTAAACTGACAGCCCTAAATAATAATAATAATAATTATTATATAGTAGTATAGTATGACAGCTAATTTAAAAAAAAAATCAAAGAGAAAGGGAAATAAAAAAAAAACAAAAAAATATATTTAATAAAAAATATTATTAATAATATTATTATATTTGTTTGTATGATATAACCCCTTTAATTTAAAAAGAATCAGAGACAGGGAATCAAATAATATAAAAATAGTCACACAATACAAATACATTGAAATCCCACAGTGACCGTGTAACATGACCTTTACTCGCTTTCCAATACTTGCCGTGCGCACACTAATTCCAAACTAAATCCTGGACACGCGTAATTCCTAACACATATAAACCATCTTGATCACACACACCTCACCCTCTCCTGGCGGGGCAGTACTCTCTGCAGGACTGGGGTCAGTTCCTGTGGCAGGGGCGTCAGGAGAGGACTGGGCTTGGGTGGGGAGGGGGGCTGGGATGGGATCTACCCCCAGCTGAGAGTACAGCTCATTGATCTCATTGACTGTAACATAGCCCTGGAACAAACCATTTGAAAAATGGGAGGAGGAGGGGTGAATAGGAAAAAACATACATTCAAGTGGGTTAAAATGATTAATGACAAGCATATTAATAACAGATGAATCACAAATTTGGTAAATAAATAAATGCATTAAAAAATAAAATAAAATGAAATTAAAAAAAATAAATAAAAATATAGATAATTACAAATAAAAATAAATAACAGATGAATTAGTAAAATAAAAAAAAATTAAACAAATAAATAAATTCAGTTCATTCTTAAGGGATCCAAACAAAAACCTCCAAGGAATTTAAAGCACTGATAAACCAGTAAAAGAGGAAATAATTAGAGGTTATTTTAAGAGCATTATAAGCTTAACTACCCAGTGAAGCGGCATGTTAGGAGGTATTTTGGAAAGCAGGAAATGACCAACAAACATTATCTTTCATGCATACTGCTAGTGCGTTACCTCAGCGTTTTTGATAGTCAGAGAGGAAAGAAGAGAAGAAAACATCAGGAGGTCAGCAGGAAGTGGAGACAGAGTTTTGTGGGCATGGCAAAATTCACTATGAGGTGGACACACGTCGGCCAACTGGAAGCAGTCCTGGAATACAGGGAAAAAGACCCTGTTTCCACGGTGAGGATAAACAAACAACCTGCAACTACAAGATTTCCAGGTTGCAAGGGTCATGATGAGGGCACGGCGCGAAAAGCGATCATAGTGAAGACTTCCTTGTTTACTGTAGTTCCATTCATGGTGTTACAGTAACCTTTTGGGGTAGCCACACATGGTTGAAGTGCTCAGGCCCATAACACATGTGCAGTCTAAGAGAGGATGTCAAGAGAAGACTTGCCTTAAATTCACATAGAAGACACAATCCTGTCAGACTTACCTCCTTCATACTGATGGGACTGACAGGGAAACCCAATGCCCCAGTGAGCACAGAATATTTCTTCTCCAAGTTGACAAGATTCTCCTTTTCCTGTGAAAAAACAAGAAAGACTGTAATAATTCAGAAGCACCAATAACAGCTTTCAATGAAGGGATGAAAAAGCAGTATGTAGTAATATTATACAGACATACCCGCTGTAGCATCATCTGAAGATTGTTCTTTTCCTTCACAAAGTTGTCCTTGTCCCTCTGAGCCTGCTGGGAAATCTGGGTGTACTGTTTCTTCAGGGCCAGGAGCCTCTCCTAAAGGTGTCACACATATAAATGTGTTATCGTATTTACAGATTTTCGTTGAGCCTCAACTTTGGATGTTTATATAAGCCTTCTCTTTCTGTCCATCAAATAATTTGAACACACAAAGTTCTTACTAATAAGCTGAACTTTTCCCAGGATGACTTGAAGGCACCAACAGGCTGATGAATCTCACCTTCCGTGTGACGGTGCTCCTCTGGTATTCTGCGATCTCCCTGAGAATATGTTGGGTCTGAGTCTCTTTCTCCTCATCCTGACGACTTTCTCGTTCCAGCTGTTGAAACTCCAGGTCTTCAAACCGCTTGGTCTCCACCTCCAGCGTCTCTGCATCCTGACCCACAAATACATGACGGTTTGAATTTGTGCTAGATCTATATCTTCAAACTGGAAAGGAAATGAAGTCGTAATACTCCCACAGTTCAACAAGCCTCAAAGAAACCAACAACAGTTCACACCAAATCCCCTCTGGTCCAGCATCCTCCCCAGGGATGGAGACAGGGGATAAGGTTTTACCCTGCTGAAAGCAGGCCAAAAACTGCTATAAACATGCATCGCGACATGCCAGTGAACAGAGGACCTGCCACAACTTTCACCCGTCACCACTGACCTTTCGAGATCAATCACGTCAACACTCACATAACATGACCTTCTGCGACATAAAGGAACTCTGCAGCCATTCCATGTCATCACAGAAACAGCTACTGTATGCCATAGGCCTGGCAACTTTAAATAACCGCGTTCCTTTCTGTAACTTAATTAACATCTTATGTGGTCACTATCAGGGATTGTGTACTAGCCTGTCAGGGTGAATCTTATGAAACATGGGACAAAGAAACAAGAAATTATATTTGTAGATTTTTAGCATTGTGACATTATTTTAATGACAATTAAGCACCCCTTCCCCCACAATTTTTCAATAATGTAATGCAAAAAATTACATTACACAATTAAAATATATATAGAAATGCAGAAAAAACATTTTTATTAAAGAATTAAATTCAGAGAATTTAGTGTAATCTGAAGAAAAATATTGTAATTGTATTGTAAAATATTTAGAATAATTTAATAAAAACAGTTTTTTGCAATATGACATTTACAGTGGCGGCCAAAATTATTAGAACACTAGTATTTTCACCAGCTAAAAAAATGGTTTTAAGTCAGTTATTTTTATCTTTTTATTTTTACTGTAGTGTGTCAGTAGGAAATAGAGGTTAAAGAGGTTAAGAGACCTCTTGAATCATCTTGGAGACTTTGCTACAATTCTTCTGGATTTAGTCTGTCTCAGTTTGTTCAGTTTCTTCATGTCATTCCAGACAGACTGGATGATGATCAGATCAGATCTCTGTGTGGAGCACTGGCTGTTGTCAGACTCCTTGTGCAAACAAAAATCTCACTGGATTATTACAATTAATGGCAAAAATAATGTTTGGAAATGTAAACTGATATTTCCTGCTGACACACTACAGCAAAAGATAGAAATAACTGACTTAAAACCATTTTTTGTTGGTGAAAATACTTGTGGCCTAAGACTTTCGCACAGTAGTGTATGTATATATATATATATATACACACACACACACAAAACATAATATTAATTCACATATTAAAATAAGTTTTTTTTTAAATATTCATTTAAAATGAAAATGTAACATTTATTGATGTACATTATGTCTCATGCGTCAAACAGTGACAGCAGAAATGCAAACAGTAAGCCCAATGTGGTTCTAATTTCATATAGTAAGAAAAAAATAATGTAATATATTGAATTACATTATGAAATGTGATGATGATGTTATGATGAATATGCCAGGGTGGGATGTTTTATGCATATGCGGTTTGTGCCACATTTAATAGGTCATTTGGTTATCCTCACAAAATGTTTTATTTGAGCATAAAATCAGAATTGGGAACTTTGGCTTGGAATGTGTAAACGACCGAGAGGGAGAAAGTGACAGAAAGTGATATTAGTGTTCATTAGCATGTGCCCTAACAAGATTAAATGTAGTCTCTTGGACAGTTTTCAGGTGTAAAAGGGCAGTGAATGCCGAAGGCAGCAACTGTTCTCTGTGCTGGAGTGGGAAAGTGTGTGTTTGTGTTGTGTGACTCTGTGAAAACACACATATCTGATTACTGCCTGTTGATACAGACCACTGTTATTAGATACCTAAATTCGCTCAGTGTGCGTGCACTTGCTGAAAAGGCCTGAACACGCAATCCAAAAAATAACTGCAGCGCACTTCACAATACATGCATGCCGTATAAATATGCATTGAGACCTTTAAAGGAATAGTTCACACAAAAATGAAAATTTGCTGAAAATGTGTTTGCCCTCAGGCCATTCAAGATGTAGATGAATTTGTTTCTTCATGGGAACAGATTTGGAGAAATGTAGCATTTCATCACTTGCTCTCCAATGGATCCTCTGAAGTGAATGGGTGTCCAAATGAGAGTCCAAACAGCTCAGAATGTCAGAATGAGAGTCCAAACAGCTGATAAAAACATCACTATTATCCACACCACTCCAGTCCATCAATGAATGTCTTGAGAAGTGAAAAGCTCTGTGTTTGTAACAAATCCATCAACACATTTTTAACTGTCTTTCTGGACCAAATACGAGTCCTCTAACACTTCCTCCAGTGAAAAAGTACATCCCCTTTTGCCCTCTCACATCAAAACCCACTGACATTTTTGTTTAGAACTGTTTTTGCTTGTAAATTGTGCTTGATCTTTGCATATTCCTCTCCTCATTCAGATGAGATGACTTCTGGAGGAAGCGTTATTATGAACTCATATTTTAGCCAGAAGCAATGGTTTGATGTTAAAAATGTCTATAATGATGGATTTGTTTCTTACAAACATGCAGCTTTTCCCTTTATAAGAGGTTCATTGATGGACTGGAGTAGTGTGGATTACTTGTGGATTATTGTGATGTTTTTAACAGCTGTTTGGACTCTCATTCTGACGACACCCATTCACTGCAGAGGATCCATTGATGAGCAAGTGATGTAAAATGCTACATTTCCCTAAATCTGTCCCAATGAAATAACTAACTCATTGACATCTTGGATGGCCTGAGGGTGAGTTAATTTTAAGCAAAAGGGTGATCTATTTCTACATATACAATTAATGATGCTTTCGAGCTTTAAAAGTATGCAAAACGTTAATACAACCAAAATGCAATTAATTATTCACTCATAGTTTTGAAACATCTCACCTTAGCTCTTTGTGGCACATGCATTAAAGTTCATGAAAGTAGAGATAGTTCTTCATTTCCAGCCTGAATGTTTTTTTCACAAATTGAACTATTTTGGTTTCCAAATTAAACTCAGTAACTCAATATCAGTGAGTAACTTCAATATCAGTCTGTTTCTCGCATAAAACTATTATATGGATTCAAGAGACTTGCAATATGGCATACAAGTCATATGAACCGCTTTCATTGTATTTTTATAATGACTTTGCATCATTCTTGAACATTGAAAGTCTCAGTCCCCATTTATTGTAACTGCATAGGAAAAAATACAACAAAAACTCTTTTAGTTTTCCTTTTGTGTTCCACAGCGGAAAGAAAGTAATAAAAAAAATGAGTAAATAATGACAATTTTCATTTTTTGTTAACTATACCTTTAATAATGGTCTGTTGTCTGCTTAACCTGATGAACTGTGCTTTTGTTTAACTTCAGGTCGAAGCCCTGCTGTTTTCGTTCTCTTTTAAGGCAGAAACGAAAGATGCATTTGTCGTCTGTGACATCTTCAGCGCAGGGTTCAGCAATGAGTCTGACAGAGTTGACCTACACCGTCTCAAACGGTCACAGTGCGCACTTACAGTGAGTGCACTTATGAAAGAGGGCTCTTAGTGCGGATCTGCAGAAATACTGTCAGCATACTGTGTGCATTAAGCACTCAGACCAGTTGTGTGTGTGTGTGTGCGTGTGTGTGTGAGACTAGCTAAAGCTGGAATTACAGGCAACAATTAAAATGAAAGAATCTCTTTCATATAATTTATGAACCTTGCCTTTAAAAAAATGCAATACATATAAAACAAAAGCTACAGTGACGGTATCAATGTATATGGATCATCGGGGCTAGTTGTCACACTGTCACACTACAGTTATGCATGCATTTTCAACAGCAGAAATTTGATATGTTTGTGTGTTACCTTTAACATATTCACTTTCATAATTTTTTGTGACTGTTTACATTTTGCTGAAAAGCCTATAATAGGTTATTTTATGGCAGGCTCCCCCTATATAACCGGGGCATGTTGTCACAAAACATACCACACAACATATGTAACATGAACTTTTTTTTCTGAAATATTAAACATAGAGCAAAATGTGTGACAACTAGCCCCAGTTTCCCTTATCGTGGTACTGAATGACTTCCATATTCACGTATCACGATATTATTTACGTATTATTCATGGTAATACCATGCCCAGGAAACACATACCATTGTGTCATGCTCAAAAACATGGTAATACCATGTTTCGAATTCTTAGTATGGTTTCTGAGGGAAAAAAATACTCAAACATTGTCATTGGAGTGAAAAAGTTACCTGTAGACCCTTAGATAAGGGACAGAAGAGCACCAGGTGCACCAGCCTGCGTAAACTCCTCGGCATCTTCACAGTAACACTGATAATGCACAACACAAATAAAGATTGCTCTCCAAACACGCCTTCACTTTCTCATCTCGTCTCCTCCATTCCAGGCGACGCGGCCAAAGACGCTTTAAACGCCTTTCTGACATCTGCGTGTTATTCAGACCGATGTTTGATTCTAAGGGACCTATTGTCAGCGCGAATCGGGTGGATGAGATGGTGTTGGAATGAGAATCACTGACGATCAGCTGGAGATTCGGCCTCTCTGCGACTCTACAAAGCGCCTTAAAGGGGAAGAGAATCTGATTTACGCTACCGACAGAAAAAAATACTGTCACTTTAAATGTCACTGAACGTTACAACAGGATAGAAACAAGAGGAAAGTAGGCTGTCTTCAAATATCATTAAATGAAATACAATAAAAATGAGACAATTATATGTAATTTCGTTTTTTAAATACCTTTAATTTCGATTTTTTATATATATATATATATAAAAGAACGTAAGAACATCCACTAACTTTGACCACAATAGGATATAATTAATACAAAATAGCTTTAAATGTGATTAAATGCAATAAAATATAATAAAATAAAAATAGATAAATCATTTCAACCATGTTTTCTTCACATTGGGTAATTAGTAGTCTAAAAGCAATTGAAGTGTCAGGAATTTATCAATAATAATTATTAAAAACAGTAAACATTTTAAGTTTTTTGAATATCAGATTGCAGTGTGCACTAATAGAATAGAATAGAATAGAATGAGATACAAGACCTTTAATTTTTTTAGTCAAAAGTTAATGTTAAAAAATAACCCTTAACATTTGATCACAGACAATAGAATATAATTAGGACAAAAATGAGACTACATAAAAAAAAAATAGAATTTAAGATTTAAATTTGATTCAACAATGTTATAGAATCCTTTTTGTTATAGAATCCCTTTAAACATGACTAAATAGAAAATAATAAAAATATTTCAAGTCAGTCTTGTACGTTGGGTATTTGGTGATTGAAGTGTCAGAATTATTATCAAACAGTAAACATCTAAAACATGAAAACACACACCAATTCAGTTAGACTGGTGATTTTAAGTTATTTAAAGATCAAGTTAAACTGTTTGTACATTTTTATAATGCATGTGTAAAGCGTGTAGGCCACTTTTGGGTTGTTATATGAGTCTTTCAGGTTGCCCTTTTCTTAAGTCAAGCCTTCACATTCCTTCTACAGCCACCCAGATTTGTGTTTGGACAGGTTTCATCTTGCATGCTGCACTTTGAGAACATATCATTCTGCATTGCAGAGACAGTGTACAATAGTACGTTCACTGCAAGTGCAAATACAGGTTATGGGTAACATGTGTGTGCTTGGACAATGTGTTTACTTCTCATGTGCCTTTAAAAGAATATTTAGTAATATTTAAAGAATATAAGTAGTATTTTATATTTCACATTTGCTTACTTTCAAAGGCTCATTTCAAGTTACACATAACAGTTTTCAAGTGCAAGATTCTGTGCAATAAATTCTTGCAATTCAATTTAAGGACATCAGAGGGCGATAAAGGTTCATGGAGAATTTAGTGTATCTTTAATTAGGAATGCAAAAACACCAAGAGATTTCATTATTTTTGAATAGCAGATATATTTAATGATAAAACACCACTTCTTGTTACATTTCTGGATGACCTCCAAGTTCATACAGTGTCTCCTCAATGTGACAACATCTATTCTGGGACAAAGTTTAGCTCAAAATTGTCACTGTAGCGTGTGACATGATGTGGTTCCTTGAACATTACTCTCTGACGTCATGATATAAAGAAACTCTGCTGTGATTGGCTGTTTAACTCAGCTGAGAAAACGTCAGTTTTATGACATTAAAAGACAACTCTTTCCATATATTAACAATAAGATACTACTTCAGTGGTCGTTTTCATGTGACTCATGTGTCATGGAAGCGGGTTTATTTTAGAGTTCATATTGACACATTTTGAAAAATTAAGCACTAAAAACCATATATACCCTTACATTTCAGATGAACAGTCTGGGAATAAACACACACACACACACACACACACACAGTGTCACAGAGCTGTAACTGTGGTCAGGTCACATTTAAACACCTAAGTGATTCTGTGACCGCAGCATGAGGATCTGCTGTATCCGATTACACACCTTGATCAGCTATTTAATCTTGTTAACTCCACCTCCTATAATCCTTAATCTGCCTATCCGCTTCTCAACACTTGACATCATGATTTTTCCTACAAGCATTCTAAAATTGCAACAAACTCAATTTTAGGGAAACTTATTTTGCAATATAGCAGTATTGAAATTCTATTTTGATTTTTTTTTTTTAAGTTTTAGTCATTTTGTGTTTAAAAAAAATTATATATATATATATATATATATATATATATATATATAAAACAAAATAAATAAAAATATGTCTTTATATTTTTATATTATTTTTAATTCAGTTTTAGTTACTTTGGTACATTAAATTATTTTTATATTTTATTTCAGTTAACCTATATTTTATTTCAAGTAAAAAACAATGTTTTAATGGAATAATAACTCTGAATATAGCATATTGTGTTAATCCACAAACAGTAAAGTATGTGTGTGCCTATGGAACAACTTGTTTTTATTTAATGCACACAGTAAGTAAATAAATGAATGAAAAATTCAAAATACAGGTAAAACACCTGTAAAAAAATCAATATGGAAAATTCCTTCAAATTAATGCAGTACATTGTGCTGTATTTTTACTGATGATTTTTTACAGTGCAGAAATAAGAATTACTAACAGCAAATTTTTCCATGTCCAGTATTCACCGTTTGCACAGACACTTTTGTCTTTTCCAATCAATATTTACATAATCAAATCAGATGTAAACACTTTAGTTCACTGGGATCAGTGCTCAGGACTTGTCCCTGTAACTGGATGGTCCTGTTAACAGGGCTGAAAATTTTCATAAGAAACTGCACTCTCTAGCCTACTGTTCCAGAACTCTCCAGGCATTTCACTCCAAATGTCGGCACATTGTGTCTTTTTCTAATAAAGTAGTTTCAAGTAACACTGCACCAAACACACATGACAGGGAAACACACGCAACCAGTACCCGGAAACACACACATGGGAGGGATTCAAATTTACAACAGGAGCTTTTGTGCATAAGACAGAGCGTGGGGAATTCTGATTCATTTTAGCGAATCGGTTCGTTCGGACGGTTAGTTTCAGTGAACTGAAAACGGTTCACTGGTTCGACCAATTCAACCAAATCATCACTCGGTTCATCAGTAGTTAAAGGGATAGTTCACCCCAAAATGAAAATTCTGTCATCATTTACTCACCCTCAATTAGTTCCAAACCTGTGTGAATTTCTTTGTTCTGCCGAACACAAAGGAAGATATTTTGAAGAAAGTTTGTAACCAGGCTGTTTTGGGGCACCATTGACTTCCATAGTTGGAAAAAAATACTACAGAAGTCAATGGTGCCCCAGAACTGCTCTGTTTCACATTCTTCAGAATATCTTCCTTTGTGTTCAGCAGAGCAAAGACATTCATACAGGTCTGGAACTACTCGAGGGCGAGTTAATGATGACAGAATTTTCATTTTTGGGTGAACTATCCCTTTAAGAGGCGCAGGTGTGATCAGCACCTGTTGTGTGTGTTTCTCTCTCTCAGATCTGTTGGAGTCGGTTCTCAGGTGTATGCAGGCGTGTCGGCGGCTGCTGGTGGTGTTGAGCTCGGATTGTTTGTGTGAGAAGAGCATCAGTCTCCTGGAGTGTCGTCTGTGTTTGTACCTGCATCACGCGTCGCGCGTTCCCGTTATCACCGTGAGACGACGCGCGTTTAGCGCCCCCTGCGGCGACATCGCGCAACTGCGCAACAGCTCCACCTCCATCCGCTGGCACGACGCGCGCTCCGAGCGAACCAACTCGCGCTTCTGGAAGCTTCTGCGGCTCGCGCTGCCTCTGCGACCGCTCGCGCTCGGGAAAAGGCTCATCGATAGCACTTCCTCCCATTCGGACCTGGCGTCTGTGGCGACGCGTTACACGCATGCGCAGACCGTCTCGCATAGTCGGCGTAGCAAAGAGGAGCGGGGCGGAGTGAGACACCTGGGCGTACGCGACAGAAGTGGGCGGGGCTGCGAGCAAAAGGGGCGTGGCTGCGCAATCTGCGTGAGTTTTCAGGAAAGTCGTCAAATTTGGGGCGGAGTTATCGCTACTCAGTGGAACACACACCTGCATCAGCCAATAGACAATGGGACAATACCTCATGCCACACACAACTCCAACACTGAACCTGGAAATGACCCCGGCAACGACCTCTGCCCTTGTGACCCAATCAACAACAACCAGACAAATGAGCTACAAACCACACACTGTTGACGCACACTGCTGAACAATGCACCAGTGAATATTATGAATGAAACGTGTAAATCACAATAACTTTCAGGTAATATATAAATACTGACCATGAATTCAATAAACTGAATAAAATCAGGCTGACCTTTGACCTGAGACTAATGAGATTTATTTTCACTGGCATACTGCACAGTACAGTATGTACTGTATACTGCATGCTTTTTAAAAAATAGTATGCAATGCAGTCTGCAACTAATGTTTCGAATCATAGTATTCTGCATTGCATTATGGCATTTCATGCACTGAGCTCTGGTTGTCTATATTGCACTTACTATATTTCTGCAAACATTTTGCATACTCTGTACATAATGTATACTATGTATACTATCAAAAAGGGATGATATACTGAACATAAAAGTGGCAAATGTTTCAGTTCATTTACATCTAATGAATTAGAATAATTATCTAGGATTAGAACACCATTATTATAAGAGGTGACAAAAACAAAAACAGTAAATAATAATAAAGTCCCCACTACTTAAAAAATAGTGCTAGGTATGTGAAACAATATTTATGTACCATGCTAAAGTATTGTCACATGACCTAAATATGTTGCATGTTTAATATGACAAGTTACATCCAGTTGTAAAATTGAATATAAAAATAAATACAGACACTTTTATTATTATTATTAATTTGAATATTTTAAATGTTGGCAGTCTGAACAATTTATATTTAATTATTCAATATATTTAAATATATTGAATGTTTAAAAAATCTTTACAACAGTTCATATCTTCATGCATATTGAATCAGAACAATTATCTAAGCCCAAAATAGCATTTTTAGAAATA
>JAUZSZ010000136.1:48831-63439 GCA_034780575.1 Labeobarbus marequensis
CATTTATTTGAAATAGAAACCTTTTCTAATATAATTTTTACTGTCACTTTTGATCAATTTAATGCATTCTTGCTGAATAAAGTATTAATGTCTTTTAAAAAAAAAGCTTAAAAGGTAGTGCACTGTCTATTATTATTTATTTATATATTATTCATTTCAGTGCTAACTAAACTAGTCTAGTGTAAACTAGACATAAACTGGTTAAAAACATTTAGACTGAGATAATACGAACTAGCTGTTATCAGATTAACAAAACCAACTTGTCAATTGACAGTTTGTTCTTATTACTTTATTTAATTTCCTCAGTAATGATTGTAAAGCAGGGCTAATAAAGTCTTATTGATTACATACAGTATTGTGAAAAATAAGTTTTCATTGAAACAAATTTTTAATTTTGTGTTCGTCACATATTCTGAACTTTGTCATATATTTAAATATCCCGATCAATTCCATCATATTCTCTATTTCTCTATATTACTAATATTCTAATAGTAATTGGAAAATACTTTTTTTTTTTTTTCAATAAAATGTCAAAATGCACCAAAAAGCATGCACAGGTCATACCGATTTATTACTTTGAGTATACGAGAATGCTATTAAACTCCAGAAATCTTGCTGCCAGCGCTGTGGTTGAACTATGATTACTGATAACACACAATCCTTGATATCCCAGAGTCGGAGAAAACTTTTAAACTTCGTATAGGTTCCAACCTCCATCTGTCAGAATTCCTATTCTCCTCCTGTCCATCACTGCAGGGTTGCCCCTGTGACCTGTATCGGCGCGTTGGGCGGGTGTCAGCGCTGGCGCTTTGATTGACAGCCTCGTCAGGCTTGGGCCGCTGCGCAGCTAGAAGCTGTTAGGCACAGGTCATTAGAATACTACCCACGAGCCTCGGCGGGCAGGCTAATCAGAGCTGAAATAAAGGGTGAGATTGAGAGAAAGAGAAAGGGCTTATTTAAAGTCAATGCTATGCATAAATACATTACAGGCCACTATAATCTTAGTCACGGTGGATAAACCTCATCTCTCTCACTCGCACATACATGCATTCAAACGCGGGCATTCATTATGGCGTGTCACGTCACACAGCTGGTCTTTCTTAGCCGTGTGCATGCAGATGTATGAAAATATATTCATACGACACGGCTGCGAGTGTGAGAGTGTGTGTGTGTGAGACTTTGGCCAGCGCGGGTACAGATGAAATAACGGTGTGTGAAATAGAGAGACACTCCGATGCATTCTGGGACGGTTAGCGGCGGTATTTAGCCGATCCGGGGTCAGTGTGCGAACTATCTGCCTCGGCTCCTCCCGTTTCTAATAACATTTTGACGTGCGGATCTGCTCTGAAATACTGTTTAAGCGCGCGCCGGGGGAGCCGGCTGATAACTTTTCATTCATAATTAGCGCGGGGCGAATGGGGGCCGAACGCAGGGCGTCGGAGGGAAATTGAACTGTCAGTGCAGGGCGAGCGGGGGCCGAACGAGGGCGAGTGCGGGCTGAGCGCAGGGTGGGGGGCGTTTGACCCCATCACAATCCGGGGGCCGCGTCATAATTTGTTCATTTGGTGCCCATCAGCCAGCCGGCGTTGCCGTGGTGACCCCGTTCTTCTCGGTGCACGCTCAGTGCCGTCCTCATTATGACTCAGCAGTAAGGTAGAGACGCACGTGGAGACGCCGACTCGTGCTGTCAATCACATGTGCTTTACGCTGGACACGTTTAGCACGGCTTTTTGAGCACTATAAGACACTTTGGTTTGATTGTGTGCAAGTATCAGTGTTTCCCACAGGATTTTGTAAGACTATGGATGTCTGTACATTGGGGGTCCAGGAGTATGAATTTTTTAATGTATTTTCAAGTTAAATGCATCGGTATGGTGAAGTTTGGGAGCCAAATTAAGAGCATCAACCCCTTTTGCATTGACCAAACTGAAAAGAATTTAAAAAAAAAAATAATAATAAATAAAAAATAAACATTAAGTGAAGTAAAATAAAATATTTAAAAAATATATTTTATTTCAGCTAGTTGCTAAAGCAACATTTCTCTTTTTTTGTCTAACGTGATGTATTGAAATCACTGAAAATAAAACGGAGATAAAAATTAATAAATTAAATCTTAATATTAAATTCATCAATATAATTCATATAATATTAAAAAATTAAATAAATGAAAAATAAAATAAAATAATTTTAATTAAAATACACAACAAAATTACTAATAAGTAACTAATAAGTTTTTAATTACAGTTTTGGTGAAATTCTGTAATCATCTGTTGGCAAAAATGTAAAAAAAAAAAAAATGCTAATGTGAAAATAAATTGAACCTGGCACATGTTGTATCCCAAATGGAAGTTAAGCACATGGAGTTTGCAGCATTTACTGTTAACCGAGTCGCTTTGAGATGCTGAAAACACCAGATCATGAGCTGCTCATGTGTAAATGAACACAGTGATACTCTTTGATCTGAAACACAATATAGGCAATGTATTATACACGCAATAGATACTTTGAGTAAAAAGTATCTGAGATTTGATAAGCGTACTGAGCCATAATGTGATTTCGATTTTAGTTCTTTTAACTGATCCGTTACCAACAAAATGCCACAAAACACAACGTTAGACGTTTGCTTTTTTGTACGTTACATATTTCGCTCCACAAAAGAAACTAACTCCTGTTTCTTTACATTTATTTCACAGCCTTCAATATTAATCACGGTGACTTTTAACATCTGACAGGATCAATGCGTGCACACACCTCGCCAAATGACATTTTTCTCTTACAGACAGTCTCATAAACAAATGAATTAGATTTCAAACAGCAATAGAAAATAGATTTTTAATTCTCTCTGCTGTATGTCCTCCCGTCCTCCGTTTATCCTTCTTTTCCCTCCTCTGGTTTCTCTCTCTCTCTCTCTCTCTCTCTCTCTCTCTTTATCCTGGCCAGTGGATGTGTTTTGCATCTGTCAGCAGAATTGGGTGGCAGCTGGACAGAGAGGATGCTGGGATATGTGAAGGTGACTAGAGCAAGTTGTCATCCATCACTGAGGTTTCCTTTAAGCTCATCCATAATAGAGCCCCTCAATCAAGCTCCCCTTCACACGGGAGATGTGTCCGAGTGTGTGTGCGGGATGCTGCGGTCAAGGTTACACTTTTCTTTCGGTTATTTACTCTTCCACCGCCCAGCGGAGTTGACCACTTTATAGGACGCGAAGAGTGTGTGTTATATTGGTGATCGTAAGCGATGTGTTGTATATTGGCTCGTCCAGTCCTTGAGGACACTGACAGGAGCGGTTATCATGAAATGGTGGACACAACCTGTGCGTTTCTGTGTGGTAAATCTGATGCTGTAAACATTACGGCTACTTTTATCAACACAGACCGGCTTGACACCTCCAAAAGCACAGCTATAAATTCATGGGGTGTGTGTGTGTGTGTGTATATATGCGTGTGTTTTTGTAGGAAGCTTACAAAAGGATATGACGCATCTAAAGGTGCTTTCAGCTGCACATAACTGCTGTGTTCATATAACGCTGCTGTTTCAGATAAACTAACTCATTCATACTGTCAGGTTTTCAAAGCAATTTTATTTTGGTTTGTCTAGTTTCGGTTGCACCATCCGTCATGGTGATTGTAGGTTATGTGCAGGCCCATACAGAAGCTCTGCATATTTCCACAGAATTCGAACGCCCATCATTCACATATTTCTACATATTAAAAAAAACAAAAAACAAGCAAGGGTAGGATATATGTTGATCAACAATATTATATTTGATACATTAATATCATTAATAATATAAAATGTATTAATTTGTGTTCATTTAACATGTAATTCATAGTATTTTGAATTATTCAGTATTTTATATATTAACATTAAATAAATTTAAAATGTAATATGATTGTGTTCATAATTTTATTCATCAGCAATTTTATTTAATCTGAATAATTTAATATAATTTATTGTTTTATATTGTTAATATTACATTAAGTGTATGATTATCATTTTATTAATAATTTAATATTTAAATATATTTAATATGTATAATTCCCCAACCTTGTTTGATTTTATTAAATATTTTGATAAATATTATATTTTTATAATTTATAACTTAATGTCATTGATCATTCATAATTTAATATCATTTATCAAAAAAGATTTTATTATTATTAATAATAATAATAATAATAATACATTAACATTTTGTGATTGTATTTATGATTTAACATTATATAAATGTTTTAATATTAATATATTAAAATAATGTATTACCATTATATTAAAATTATCTATATTTAATAATATTTCATATTAATAACTTAATATAATTTGTAAAAATCTTTTATATTTTTCATTTAATAATAAAACCTGATCAGTTACATTACATAATTTTATACTGTTTTTAGCTGTTAATATAAATCTGTATAGTGGAATTTTCAGCTGCATTTACCAGATTTTACCATATTTAAATCCATTTCTCAGAATTCTGCAGAATTTTTCTGCAAAATCAAAAGTAAAAAACGTGTTAATTCAGGCATGGTGATGTTGTGTTACTGTGTACTAACAATGTTTAAAAATTCAGAACTGAGCAGTGAAAACATTACCGGTCTGCAAACGGAGCCTTGAGGTATTTCAGAATTCAGAATATGAAAGGATGCCATTTTTCTTTGCACATTTTCAGTTTATTTCCATTGCCGTTTTTAACTTTTGTAACACCTCTCATTACTCTATGAAAAAACTCCAGGGTTTGGATTGCAGATGGAATCCATAGCTCAGAGGGATTGCTGTTGTTGAAACCCGAGCCACAGGCAGCAAATAAATTGCAGGCAGAAATGTCATCCCTGTCCAGGTGTTCAGGGGTGCCGTTTTGAGCCATCAGCTGCAGATCTGTTCTGCTGTCACACAGGCTAGAGAGAATCCAGAGAGTCAAGAGTAATGCATCGAGACGTCAGTCAGACAGCAGCCGGTATCACAGGATGCAATTCAGGCTTGTCGCTTGGCCTTTCTTTTCTTTGGGCCATTACAGTGATTTTCTTCAAGCAAACTAGTGTAAAACAGGGATGCACCATTAGAGACATTTTGCTGATGTTATTGCAGATGATTATTTTTTGTAATGGCTGAGAGCTGATATGATGGTCAATATTATATGCTACCATTCAAAAGTTTGGGGTCGGAAAGATTTAATGTATAATGTACGGCATTATATAGCAAGGATGCATTAAATTGATAAAGTGACAGTAAAGACATTTATAATGGTAGAAAATATTTCTGTTTCAATTAAATTCAGTTCGATTGAACTTTCTATTCATCATAGAATTGTTTGCACAAAAATATTAAGCAGAACAACTGTTTTCAACATTGATAATAATAAATGTTTCTTGAGCAGCAAATCAGCATATTAGAATGATTTCTGAAGGATCATGGGACACTGAAGACTGGAGTAATAACGCTGAAAATTTAGCTTTACATCACAAGAATAAATTGCATTATAATATATATTTTAAAGAGAAAACAGTTATTTGAAATGGTAATAATATTTCGTAATATTACAATTTTTATTGTATATTTGATCAATTTCTGATCAATTTTATATACAACTAACCAATTCCAATATAGCTGTGCGACCTTAGTTTTATATCGATAATTAAAGCTCTAATTCTGGCTCATAACATTGATGGCGATAACTGGATTTGGAGGGTTTTTTCAGAGCTGACAGTACGGTCACTTGCTGGAGCAGTTGCTTTGTCACTGCATCTTTGTTGATGCATTTTTATCTGTTGCCAACTTGAACGTTTGTTTTTCTGTATTGGACACAGATGTTGTGTGTTCTGCTGTTTTAAATGTCACCAAGGTAGCATTAACTAGAAGTTTTGTGATAGTCTTGGAAACTGACTTGTGATAGTCTTGGAAACAGTTATTGGAATGGGTTAGAAATCATAAGTCAGTAATGAGCATTTATAAAAGTGTATTTGTGAGTTCATGATGTCATGGAGTTGCATTTTAGCTTAAAGAACACAATGTTTAATTAATAAAGAACACCTTAGCATCCAAAATGCACTGACCCTAGCATTGTGATGGTAACTTTAGCACAGATGCGTTGTAGAACCACTCATATTTTCTTCAGAAAAATGACAAATCTAGCTGTTTCCACTCTGCTTATATTATGAATGACTTAAGACAGCATTAAGAGCATCCCAGCATTATTCTAATGTTAAATAGGCATTTTGCTAAGGTTTCCCTAATGTTTCGCTAATGTGTTTTAAATGAAAATAGCCTTAGTCCTCTCTATCATCTTCATCTGTGTCTCAGAGATTTTGCATTAAGATGAAAAGTTAAAAGGTAACTTATTAAACGGAGGAAATGGGCTGATAGTGGCTCTTTATGTACTGCTTTTTTCATTTTCATGCCTGTGTGCAAATAGGTATTTTTGTATATTTTATGTGAACATTGATATTTTACACATTTTAGGTCTTAAAGTTTTAATTAATTGGCAAAATAATTTTCCATTGGTCATACAGAAATATAATTAGTTTTGATTAATTGACAGAATAATGACTGTGTTCATACAGGTTTCCTCACATTTTCCATTGGTCAGACAAAAAAAACATTTCGTTTTGATTAATTGACAGGATAATGACTGTGTTCATACAGGTTTCCTCACATTTTCCATTGTCCGAACAAAAAAATATAATTAGTTTTGATTAATTGCCAAAAAAATGACTGTTTTCATACAGGTTTCCTTACATTTTCTATTAATTAGACAAAAAAAAAAAAAAAGATTTAGTTTTGGTTAATTGACAAAATAATGACTGTTTTCATACACTGGTCAGACAAAAAAACTAATTAGTTTTGATTAATTGATGAAATAATGACTGTTTTCGTACAGGTTTCTTCACATTTTCCATTGGCCAGACAAAAAAAACTAATTCGTTTTGATTAATTGCCTAAATAATGACTGTTTTCGTACAGGTTTGCTCATATTTTCCATTGGTCAGACAAAAAAAGAATTAGTTTTGATTAATTGCCAGAATAATTACTGTTTTCGTACAGGTTTCCTCTCATTTTCAATCGGTCAGACAAAGAAGAATTAGAACATATGACTTATTTGCCACCACAAATTATCCAGAAGACACTTCTGCCGATCATGATGACCAAATTTCTTTTCGATACATATTGTTCTTTCGACTTCTAATCAGTTTGTTGTCAACTGCAGGTGTTCTCTTCTCCGTCTTTGTGTATTTCTTGCCTGTCAGTTTGACGCAGTTTCTTGGCATGTACGTGTCTCCCTGCAGGCGAGTTCTCCCGTGTTTGTGCCGGAAACCTCCCATGAGCTGCTCCACAGGATGACGGGTAAAGGTCTGTCCGCCCAGTACCGCTTCACCCGGCAGGCCTGTATCTATGGCAACAGCATGGTATCCCTGCAGCTGACGCTAAGCAACAGTAGTGAACAAGCCCTGGAGAACATCCACATCTCTGAGAAGTGTTCCACTGGACAAAACATCCACCACTTTATTGCCATCGGTGAGCTTCAGATGTCAACAGCAGTAACTGAATGTGTAGTGCAAAGGGGTCATGACATGGAGAACAGGATTTTCTTGCTCATTGCTTGCTTTTGAAAGAAGAGTTTGAAGTACAGATCATTCTGAAATTGGCACAAACATGAGCACATTAAAACATGAACAGTCACGTTTATCAATATCAATACCTATTCGGCACTGCATTGGGTGTTCTTATTGTTTTGTGTATTGGGCACTAATATTATTATTTATATATTTTAATTATAGGTGGGGTTTTTTTTATTTACATTATTTGATTTTATTTACATTAGGTATTCATTTATTTATTTGTTTATTTATTCATTCGTTTTTTTAATTATAGTTTTTTTTTTATTGAGTATTTATTTTAATTGTAGTTGTTTTTTTACAATGAGGGTTTGTTTTATTTATTTAAATGTTTTTACTTTAAATATTCATTTATGTATAGTAGTTTTTTACAATTAGTGTTTATTTATTTTATGTTTGTTTTTTGCATTTATTTATTTATTTATTAGTTGTTGTTTTTTTCCAATTATAGACGTTTTTACATTATACAATTTTTTTATTTATTTTGATTATTGCTGTTCTACAGGTATTTATTATTATTATTATTGTACTTTGGTATTAATTTTATTGATTGATTGATTGATGTATTTATTTATTTTAATAACATATTTTTACATTGGGCATATTTCTTTATTTGTTTGTTTGTTTATTTTAATTGTAGTTGTTTGGTTTTAGTGTTTGTTTGTTTTTTTATTTTTTACATTAAATATTTTTAAAGTATAGTAGTTTATGATTAGTGTTTATTTGTTTTAAGTTTTTTTACCTTATCTATTTTACCTTAATTATTTTCTAGTTGTTTTTTCAATTGTAGGTGTTTTTTACATTATACAAGTTTTTAATTTATTTTAATTATTGCTGTTTTACAGGTTATTTATTATTATTATTATTATTATTATTTTGTACATTGGTATTAATTTTATTGATTTATTGATTGATGTATATTTATTAGTTTAATTACATTTTTTACAGTGGATATTTTTATTTATTTATTTATTTTTACAATATTTCATATTGTCTTTACTCTTTTTTTCCTCTCTCTCTCTTCCAGTCAGGGATTTTGTGGTCATATTTTGACCCTTTAGATTGTCATGTAAACTGTAAATCAGTTCAACTTAATCACAAACCTTCTAAATTTTGTAGAATTCAAGAAGGCCACCCAATTATTTCTAACATGTTTAGTAAATATTAAGAGTCAAATTAGACATTCATAAATATCAGTTATTAATCAGACTGTCCAGCTGAGACTTCTCCAGCACACACATTCACATTCTCCCTCCTCCCTCCAGAGGTCCTCTCATCAGACACACAGCTCACACTGGTGCACAACAAAAACACACACTCACATTCCCTGTGTTTTATCTCACTCTATTTCTCTCTTTCTCTGTCACAAAACAGTTTTAGTCATTCACAGGACAGGTTTGACTTTTATAACATTAAAGTGAACCATGCTTGTGTTGTTAAAGCATCACAAAGATGAATTTCATGGCTGGGAAGGATCAAGAATAGATCAAGCTTCTTTATACTGTGCTGCACTTTCACATTTCAACTCTACACCAACTCTTTCACTCCTGTTTTTTCTTCTATCCTTTCTTCTTTCTTACCTTCCTTCCTTCTATCCATCTATCCTTCGTTCCATCCTTCCTTCTGTCCTTTCTTTCTTTCATTCATCCTTTCTCCCTTTTTTCCTTCCTTCCTCCTCTGTTCCTTCCTTCCTTCTGTTTTTTTTTTCTTGCTTGCTTCCTTAATTCTGTTATTTCTCTCTTATTTCTTTTTTCCATCCTTCTTGTTTTCCTTACTTCCTTATGGCCTTCTTTAGATTCTTCCTTCTGGCCTTTCTTTCTTTTTCTTTCTTTCTTTCTTTCTTTCTTTCTTTCTTTCTTTCTTTCTTTCTTTCTTTCTTTACTTTTGTTACATTTTTTCCTTTATTCCTTCCTGCCTTCCTTCTCTCTGTATTTCCTTTAATTTTTATTTCTTCCTTCCATTCTTCTGGCTTTCTTTACTGTTTTTCTTTTTAAATTTCTTTCTTCTGGCCTTCCATCCTTTCTTGCTTCTTTCCATCTTTACTTCCTTCAGTCTTTCTTTCTTTCTGTTTTTTTTTTCTTTTTCTTCTGCTTTCCAAACTGTCTTCCTTCTTTCTATCTTTACTTCCCTCCGTTCAGTTTGTCCATTTGTCCTTAAATATGTCTTTCCTTCATTCCTGCCTTCCTCATTTCCTTCCTTCCATCCTTTCTTCTTCCTGTTTTGTCTTACTTCCGTCATTCTGATTTTCTTTTTCCTTCTTTACTTTCTTCCATTCTTCCTTCCTTCCTTCTTCATTAAGTTTTTTCCTCCATTCCATCCTTGTCCCTACCTGTTCTTCTTTCCGTTCGTCCTTCCTCCCTTTTTTCATCTTCCCGCTTCCTTTCTTCCTGTTTTTCTTCCCTCCATCCTTCCTTCTTTCTTCACTTCCTTTAGTTCATCCTTCATTCTTTCTATCCATCCTTTCTTTTTTCTTTCCTCCTTTCTGTTTTCTTTCTTACATCCCTCTAACCTTGCTTTTCCCCTTATATACTTCCTTCCATACTTCCTCCTTCCTTAAGTTTTATTCCTCCATTCCTTCCATCTGTCTTTTCTTCCTTCCTTCTGTTCATTATTCCTCACTTTTTTCTATATTCCCTCCCTCCTTTCTTTCTTTCTTTCTTTCTTGCCCTTCCTTTCTTTTGTTTTTCTTCATTCCATCTTTCCTTCCTTCCTTCTTTCCTTCCTTCCTTCCTTTACTTCCTTTAACGCATTCTTCATTCTTTCTATCTATCCATCCTTGCTTCTTTTTTCCCTTCTTTAGTTCATCTTTCATTCTTTCTATACATCCTTGTTTTTTTACTTTTCTTCATTCTTTCTGGTTTCTTTCTTCCATCCTTCTGACCTTGCATTTTCCCTTATTTACTACCTTCCATTCTTCCTTTCTTCCTTCTTTAAGTTCTTTCCTCTATTCCTTCCATCTTTTCTTCCATCCTTCCTTACTTCTTTCTTTACTTCTATCTGTCTAGCCACCCTTGCTTCATTCTTTCTTTCCTTTCTTTGTTGCTTTCTTCATTCCTTGGTGTTGTTTTGATTTTTGTATCTTTCTCTGTAGAATTAGGTTGTTTTAATGGTTTTGATTGTTCACATAGCATGCTGACAGATCTTTCTCTCTCTTTCTCTCTTCAGAGCGTTTGGAGCCGCAAGCATCAGTAACCGTGTCCATGGGCGTCGACTTCAATGATGCCACACAAGCTGCAAACTTCCAGCTGTGGTAACAGTTCATTACATATCATATACAGCACACGTTGTTGAGAGGAGCCAGAATCTTTAAATCCCTAACAATTTCCATCCTTACCTCGAGTCATTGTGCTTCAGTAGCACTAAAACCCTTAGATCAGGTCACTCTGACTCATCTGAGAACAAGGCACGATGGTGTTCACTTTCCTCAAAAAAACAACGTTCAGCAAAAACATTAATACACACTCACAATGTGTGCACGTTATGATGCCGCTAGCATGTCATTATACAGATTAAATTACTATTGTTCATTATCCTTACACAGGGCGAAATAAGACAACATTAATTGTTCCCCCTTTCAATAAAAAATTTAATTATTACCGAATCGTGTGAATGGTAATAATATGCATTACATTTTTTTAATAATCTAATTTAGAGTGATTACACTTCTCCACAAAGCTTGTAATTGTTTTTTCTTTTTTCGATTACGCCGGAGGCTTTTGTGATCGATACAGTGAAATAGCCAGGCGTGAATAACATCACCATAAACAGCCGAGCCGAAGAGAGGGAGCGAGCGAGCGACCGGTAGATTATGTGTGCTAATGGAGCCAATGTGAGTTCAATGACATGGAGACGAGTGGGCGCAGGTCAGGCCTGCACGCGTGTCTGTGGCCCTGGATAAAAGCCGAGCTCATGGAGTCTGTTTAAGGAGGGATTCGGGCCTCTCTATCGTGGCTACGTCAAGAGATTATGCCGTATTAGACAGTAATACCTGGATTTACTTTGCACGTTGATCCCTAGCCCGCTTATTTGGTCTCTGAATCTTTTTCAAGCCTGTTTCCCCTCATCACCTGATCTCCGTAGTGCCCCTGTTCTCCCGCTCCTGGATTCACTCCTTATTGGCTTCCTATTTCCCAGCATGCCACTCTTCATGATGGGAATTTAATGTCAGTTTTCAGTCTTTATCGGAGTACCTGACAGTATTCTTTCCTATGGCAGGCCACAAACAGTGATGATGCTAATCAATACGAATATGAAAATAGAAATGACTTTCATCCTTCTCTCTCCCTCTTTCTTCCTGTCTTTCGTCTGTGGATCAGTGATGATTGATCCAGTTGGATGGTAATAATAGTTCTGTTTCTCAGCTAATTGGCTACTTACAAAGTAAATTGGCAAACCTGACAATCAATAACTTTATTCTTTTACTCTTTTGGGATGAGAGGAGGGTCCAAAAACAAAACAGATTGTGTTGCAGTATCTCTCGTGGATGTAAAATATTTTTACTTGTTTAAAAAGTGTGAAACAACTTCCCTGAAATGTTTTACGGCTTTATTACATCAATTTGTTAGTTAACGTGACATCAGAATTGACATTATTTACTTTCTTTGTACATATTCCTGGTCTTTTTTCCTGGTTAGATTTTTAAATGTTTTCATAAGTCTCTTACATTCACCAAGGCTGCATTTATTTGATTAAAAATTATATTTGATAAAAAATTGTGAAATATTATTACAGTTTAAAATAAATATTTGAAATGTATTTTATTTTTGTTATAAAAAGCTGAATTTTCAGCATCATTACTCCAGTCTTCAGTATCACATGATCCTCCAGAAATCATTCTAATATGCTGATTTGCTGCTCAAGAAATGTAATAATTAGGTTATTGTCAGTGTTGAAAACATGGTAATTAAAGATTATTTTATGAACAGAAAGTTCAAAAGTAAATGAAATACATTTTTTGTAACTATTAAAGTGTTCACTGTCACTTTTGATCAGTTAATGCATTCATAATGAAAAAAGGTATTAATTTATTTCCTAAACTCTCTTACTAAGCGCACAAACTTTTGACGAGTAGTGAATATTTAGAAGGGAAACACAGAAAAAGATGGACAGGTGTGTGATGATCTTATGGTGCTGTTCTCTCTTCTTTCAGTACTAAAGAAGATGAATTCAGCGTGTCCATCCAGCCTGCGGTAGGAGAGCTGCTGCTGCCCATCACGATGAGTGAAGCAGGCTTCACCAAAGAGCAGGGTAATACAAACACCTCTTAGCACTTACACAACACAATACTGATGCTGTAAACACCAAGAAATAACACTTAAACGCCTCAAAAGTACAGCACTGTCTCATCTTCAGAAACATTTACAGTACACACCACTCTCAAAAACCTCAAGGACATTGTACACAGGATTGGGTGATTTTATATGAAAGCCATTTTAAGCCTATGCTCTGAAATAGTCGTTTTCCCACTAAACTGAATCACTCAAAAAGACACTCAAAATCTAGATAACAGTATTTAGTCATTGAACGCAAAGAAGAATGATACCTATTTTTTTTATGCATGTAGCAGTTCAATGAAAAGTGTCCAAATTGTGAACTGATACAAATTTTTGAAACGATTTACTGAATCAGGCAGTTTGATTCACTGAAATTTATTGAACATACAAACTCAAAAGATGATCATAGTATTAAAACATTTTGTTCTTTACATTGTCATGCAAGTTGCGAGGCAAGGATGATTAAGAAACTAGTTTAATGACAGACTTTAGAAAACTTGATGGGAAAATAAAAAAAGAGTTATTGTGAAATTGTGATGTTAATTTTCTGCTATTGCAAATATATAATTAAAATTCAATGTATTGCCCAGCCTAACCAGTGCGTCCTAGAAAAACTGCATATGATCAGTTCATATATTCACCAATTGTTTCATCACTTTTAGTGCTGGTGACAGACATGAACCTATGAAAAACTCTTTACATTTAAATCTGGTTATTTAAACACACACAAAATATCTCATGAAATACTGTCCCTGCTCTTCGAACTGTCCCTCTGAATATAACCGCTGATGCAGAAAGCTCAGACAGGCAAATCTGACACACACACAGTATACTTCACATGTGTACCGCTAGCATCTCCGCTGAAGGCCGACACAAGTTGTCCAAGGAGAACTAGACCTGGCGCATCTGACCTGTTCTCTCTAAGTGTTTAAGCACTATTTTGCAAGAAACTGACTGATTATGAACACTTTTTTTAACATCTGCTCTCTTAGCTTTTTACCTTGTCCAGAGCCAATTTATAATTTTTTTTTTCAATCTTAAAATACTTTTTACTGTCCACTTTCAATGGCTTTCTGAAATTACAAATTCCTCCATATTTCTCTTGAATAAGTAATTACTTTACAGCTCTTAATGTATGTTCTAGATACTGTAGTATGAATAAGGGTTATTATAGTTAACTAAAACTAACACCATAAAAAACATTTTTGTTACAAGAAATTTAGTACTGTCAAACGATTAATCGCGATTAATTGCGTCCAAAAAGTTTTTGTTTGCATAATATTTGTGTGTGTACTGTGTATATTTATAATGTATATATAAATACACACACATACAGTATATATTTTGAAAATATTTACTTGTATTTACATGTCTATATATTCATATAATTTAGATTATAAATAAGCATATTTATACATATGTGTGTATTTAAATATACATAATAAATATACAAAGCACGCATACATATATTATGTAAACAAAAACTTTTATTTTGGATTAATCACAATTAATCGTTTGACAGCACTAAATAAATTAAATTAGTGTTCAAATAAAAAATAAAATATTTAAGAAAACCCATGGCAGCATTTCTTATTATTTAGTTTAATGTACTAAATTAACTAAATAAATTGTAACAAAATAAACTGCAATAAAAAATTTAACTGGAATAAAATGTAATTAAAAAAACTATATAATCATTAAAAAATTATAAAAATGAGAAGT
>JAUZSZ010000136.1:215253-230035 GCA_034780575.1 Labeobarbus marequensis
CGCGCCACTTCAGGGATGCCCTGGACCACCACCTACACACACACACACACACACACACACACACACAAAGAGAGATCTATTAACAGTAGACCAGGGCATTTGTGACCATTTTTTGAGAGTGTGCGAGTAAAATTTTGGCGTGGTCGCACTTGTGCGAGTGCATGGTCTGCGCTGCTCCAAAGCATCTGCTTCATACAGCACGCGCTGCAGAGCCGCGGCACATTGTAGCAAGAGTCAGATTTCACTGATCAAGTGAAGAGAGGCGCTCTCAGCGCGAGCACTTCAGTAGAGCCTGGTTTATGCTCGCTGCGTCAGCACCAGAGCGAAGGTGCGCACAGCGGACTGAGTGCAACGGAGGATTAGTAAAATACCACTTCTTAAACCAAAGAAGGTGAACATGTTGGTATTCTTGTAAAAAACAAACAAAAAAAAAAAAACCTTCCAAGTCCTGTCAGCGACAGCCAGTTTAGTTTTAATTTTCTTTTTGTTTTCATTTTGAAAACTTATCTTTGCTGTTTACCGCACATTACGCTATGGAGGCTTTCCTTAATTTTTTTTCTTTTCTTATTATTTATTTGATTCCTCAGTGTGTGTTAAACATTCTGTAATTTATTACTCTGTATATAATACAGCATGTGATGTGTCCTATGCCATGCCTCGTCTTATTCGTTTTTGTTAATAAATATTATGCAAGAAATTGTGTCATTGCAGCCTACTAATGTCTTGTTATTCTTAATTAAAAAGCACAAATACAATGACTCCATCTGCTGTTTTATTCTTAAGAAGTGAAAGGTGTATAGATATAAGCAAAACAGACATTTATCTTTTCTTGTAAAACGTGACGACAAGATCGCGAATGTGACAGTGAAAGTTAAAGTGCACGAAAATAGGAATTCCTGTTCACAAAATTTCTTAAATATTAATTAACATTAAATAAAAATTATATCGGCTATATATCGGCCACCCTGCTTTCCAAGATATTGGCATTGGCTGTAAAAAAACCAATGTCGGTCAACCACAACTTAATAGCGAGCATTGGACCTTAAAATAAAGTGTGACCTTTTTTTCCAATAGTACATGGTTTATAGAGACAATTATGATGGAAATAGGGTCAAGTGTCCAACACTGAGGCGTCAGGACTGACCTTAGGAAGCTCCTGTTTGAGCGACTGGAGGACGTAGTACATGGAGCTCTTGCTGTTTTCTTTGGGAGTCACACAGACCACAGCCTCTCCGTGAACCGCGATATCGCCTGGCTTCACCCGCAGCTTTGACGTACAGATGGAGTATCGCACCGTCTCTGCGTTCACCTGAACAGAACCGACAACAATACGACTCTATAAACCTCTGCAGAGGAGGATCATCACTGTGTCAAGAAAATCAGTCATTTAAAATCACTCAACAGGAACAGCTGCTCAGAGAGAGAAAATACAGTAATGACAATGGAAGAACTATCAAAATAAATTAGTGAAAATCCAGAGACCGATAAAAACACGGATGCTGGAAGAATCATTTTGAATTCCAGTCTGTCATTAACAGATTATTATGATCAATTTGCCGTTACCTCCAACCTCAGAAGACGAATCCTCTCCAGCGAAAGCTTCACCAGGATGAAACAATCATCAGGCAGGAAAACCTCCTCGATGTACTCGGAAATCTGACGGAAACAATCAGTCAATTCACTGATTAATCTGAAAACAACAACACAACATAATACACAAACCACCAGCATACTGGCTCTCTCTCAAAAAAAATAATGCACTGCTTTCCCGTCTACTGTAATGTGAAAGTTTTCAAAACTGGTATTAGTTTCTTCACAAAGGACATGCTCAAAGTTGCTTTATAATTTAGGTAAAAGGGATCCTACTTTTCCTTGAAAGCCCTATAATGACTTTATATGCCTCTCAAATTTTTGGAGCAGTTTCTGTGACATTAAACACGAATGAAAGGCATTTCGATGCAGAACCCTGCAATTCAGACTCACTCAGATCAAAGGTTATTCAGCATCCCTCCATTACAAACAATCTGACACCCATTTCAATCATGCGCATACTGAATATAAACACAGAAAAATATCACATGCTACAGGCCAGAGAGGCCATCATTTTCCCACACTGCACTGCATTTCAAAAATAGATGCATTTTCTGAAGTAAAAGTGCCGTTTGTTCATGCAAAAATTTTCACCTCCACAATCCTAGGACATTCTGAGTGGTTGCCAGGGTGTTGCTATGCAGTTGCTAAGGTATTCAAAGTATTTTCAATGCAATGATACAGTATGATGTTCTGGGTGGTTGCCATGGTGTTGCTAAGGTGTTCTGAGTGTAATTTAATGCACTGCTCTGCAGCTGGCATGTTTTGGGTGGTTGCCAGGGCGTTGCTATGGGGTTGTTACAGTGTTTTGAGTTTATTTAATGCATTGCTCTGCAGTTGGCATGGTGTTCTGACAGGCGATGTGAGCCTATACACGATTTTTTTCCTCTCAAAATGCAATTTTATACGAGTAGCGTTGTTTAACAATGCAGCAAACATTTTTAAATACCTTGAAAAAAATACTTTGATGTCTTTAAAGCGTTAACAGATTTTTTTCTTTTCTTGAGTAGGCTACATTTGGCCAAAATCTAGAAAGGATGATGCTGTATTGGCTATGAATATGCGCAGTGGGTTAAGATATCAGATCTCCTGTTTTTTTTTGTTGTTGTTTTTTTATTTGTGTGTAAAGAAAATGCTTTACTTTATTATTATTGGCAAAGAAAAAGTTGTTTTTTTCTACTCAAACCAGTATCAGAACGGTAATAATACAGAGGAATGCAGGAAAAGAAATGCTAAAATATTGATTCTGCTAGGAGTGAACCGACTGAATTTTTTTCCCCGTTTTCAAGCCCTGGTTATGAGAGATTTTAATGCATGGCTATGTGTTTGTCATGGTGTTCAGGGTGGTTGCCAGGGCTTTGTTGAGGTGCTTTGAGTATATTAAATGCCCTTCTCTGCAGCTGGCATGTTCTAGGTGATTGGCAGGGTGTCGCTAATTCAATGCAGTGCATTTTAATTTCACTCCTAACAGGAAGCATGAACAATAGCAATACTAATGCAGTAGTAATCATCAGCACAAGTCAAACTCCACGCACCTCTCCCAGTAGAGTTTTCTCAATACGTCCTTTCACCAGGCGAGCGAAGTCTGGGTCATCATCGGTATCCAGGTTGGCACTTATGATGGGCGTACTGAGACACAGAGAGACTCATTAGCAATAAGAACTTGAGTTACTGCAGCCATTAATCATCTATGAAGCATCAACAGCAGCAATCACGCCGGAGCTGCATGCCAACACTCCTCCACCCGACCGTGAGGTGACAGGCCGTCCTCACCGCCCGCGGCTTCTGCCTCTGATTGACAAATGAGTTTTCCTCCTTCAAGGGTCGAGATCAAACTCTCATGAATCGATGGCACTTGTGTCAGCCGCTTCACTTACAGTCACCTGCACGTCTATAATTTTCACAGGGTCTTTTCTAGAGCCTAGAAATTCTGTATTGCCATTTTGTGAAGGTTGTTTCAGTTTTTTTTTTCTCTGACAGGTCAGTTTCAGGTCTGTTTAAATTATTTGAGGTTGGCTTATTGTTATGGCTTAGTATAAAATAATACCATGGTATATCAGATGGTAATACCATAATACATCACCATACTTATGTACCATAGTACTCAAAGGTATATCAAAAAATAGTGAAGAAATAAAGAATAGTAAAGATAAAAAAAAGTATATAAAATAAAAAAAATTACATATTTTTGAGATATGGACAGGGAGTTAAGGACATAAAAATATAAATCAAATCATTAATTATAATTTATTAATAAATCTAACTATAAATGATTTATAAGTTTTATTTTAGATTAAAAATCTAATTAATTCACTCCACACTATACTACTTTTCCAGCCTTGGAGCTTATAAATATAATTATAAATAATAATTAAATTTTTTTTTTTATTATACTAAATGATTAAAAGTTATATTCACTATAAAGAAATTCTACTCAGGGGAAAAAAAATTCCAAGGCTGGAAAACACAATTCCCTGATATTTCCAGGTTTTCCACACTGTAAAAAAATTACCGTGATTTTAATGGTAAAAGACTGTAAAATGCTACAGTGAAAACCTGTTAAATGGTTAACGGTAAATTCCCCTACTATATATGCTGAAAAACTGTATTTTACGGTAGTATATCATTTTTAGAAGTGAAAAAGAACGTGTAATTTACAGTGAATAACCGTAAATTGACATTCCGAGAATTCTCTGCACTACATTTCAAATTATGTTTTTTTGTTGAAATAACTGTTTCTTAGTTTTTTCTCATCAGTTTTGTACATTATAGTTGTATGTTACACCTAATGTTGTTAAATGAATGTTTATTGCATCATTTTAATTTCATGTGTTACCATGATGGTGTTTAGTGTTTGTGTGAATGACACTGTGCACCTTCTACATATGTTATTTAAAAGCTACTTGTGATGGGCTTTGGTTCATCATGTGACATTCTCATCACCATCTGCTTTTGTTGGTTGTCAATGTATTACAAAGGTACAAAACAGATTTCAGTACTTCAATAGGTTGATATATTAACATTATATCAGTTAATGAAATTACGGTATTTAACTGTAAATTTAAGATAAAACCTAAAATGTTGCTACCGTATTCTTTACGGTAGAATTCTGGCAACCACAGCTGCTGATTTTTACCGTAAATTTTACGGATTTTTTTTTTACAGTGTGTGATGTTGGACTCTGATGTTGATCAGTGGCCTGTTCTCTGTTCATGGATTACTCAGTTAGCTGGATTTTATTGCGGAGTTTCCTTATTAAACCAGAAATAAATAAATAAATAAATAAAAACAAAAACAAAAGACGAATTTAATTTTCATTTCGAATTTAAAATTCATGGATTACTCAGTTAACTGGATTTTATTGCTGAGTTGCCTTATTAAACTAGAAAAAATAAATAAATAAAAACAAAAGAAATTTAATTTTAAATTATTTTGAAAATAATCAAAACGTTGCATGAGACTTGACTAGTTTTACACATTGAGAGAATTATTCATCCATGTGACTAAACCAGTAAGAGATAATAGTCAACAGTAACCTGAAAGAAATTCAAGGCACATTTAATCATTGTTTTATGAAAGAATGACAGAAGCAAAAGGAAGGAAAATAAACAGTAACAGCTTCATTGATAAAAGAATGAATAAAAACTCTTAACAAAAGTTAAAGCAAGTGCTAAGTGATTGTCAATTTAGTTCAGTTCCTGTCATGTCTGTTATAACTTATCATTAGTTTCCATGGTTTCTGATTAGTTAATCCTTGTCCAGCTGTTCCTGTTTAATTCCCTCATTTACTATGGCTGCATCCGAAAACTGAAAAATACTGCCTTCAGAGGCCAAGGTAGGAAGGCACCAAGGCACGTCCGAATCCAAAGTTAGCTTCACCTCCTGTCTCATGAGATACCTTCATCTGATCGATTTCTGAAGGCATCGTAGATGTATCCTTCGCTACCTTTGATATCCCACAATCCTGTGCGTTCCATTCTGTGACGGTTGCAAATAAAGATGGCGTCTGAAAGTTGCGTTTGGTCAGTTATTGTCTTGTGTAATGTGTTGCTCAACTCCTGTGTTCTCAGCAAAGTCTATTTTGAAGTGTTAATCATTGTTTACATTCCTTATTCTGCGACTAGAGTTACAGTAAGTGTTTTAAACCTCATGAGAAGACGCACATTATGACAGGAAAGGGCTTTGGTTCTAAAACAGAATGGCTCTAATATTCTGCAAAAAACTCCAAAAAGGATTTGATGTCACTACTAGCAAGGCTCCTCTGATATTCTGCAAACAGTAACGGATGAGAAGGCGTGGTTGAAGTTTGTCTTTGATGGCTGCTTGTGGTATTTTTTCTACATTTCATCAGCTCTGTTATGAATAACACTGCAGAGCAGGAACTTCCTCCTCAAGACAAGGAAGTAGAGCACGTGCATTCTCAACCGAAAAACCAACATCATTCAACCACAGACCTTACAGTGACTGATATAACACCCTGATATCCACTGATCCACTGACTGATGGCTGATATAATGCTGGTATTGAAATTTAACTGAGAAATGACATACAAATGAGTTAAATAAAATGAACACTAGCATTATCATTATGTTGCTGAATAACACATGAAAGGGATGAGAGCAGTTTTAGTCAGACATTGCTGGTGTCAAGTGTTGTGCAAGTGCAATTTTTGTTTAAAATGTTAAATGAGATTAAAGAAGACTTATGAGATACATAGTTTACAATAGTTTAAAAAAAAGTTAAATAGGTACACACACATACACACCTAAAGTCTTGTTTTGCTATTGCAGACACTACTGATCAGATTTCCATGCCTTTTCTGTGTTCCTTGACTTTGGACTGTTTGCCTGGTTTTGATTGTGTGCTGCCTGCCCTGACCAGTGCCTGTTTTATGGATTACTCTTTTTATTTTGCCCTTGGACACTGTTGTTTGCTGGTGTGTGCCTGTTTTGACCACACTCTTTCAAATAAAGCCAACTCTGTTGCAATGGCTGTAGCGCAGTAATAATATATGAAATAAAAAATGCATTTAATAATATCTGTGCAGCTTGTCTGAAGAAAATGTAGCCTGCATTTAGTGAAGAGTGATGACAAAACATAATGACAGAACTGATGGCACCAGCAGAATAAAACACAATCATACAGTAAGGGCAGTGACTTGAATTTATAAGAGTGAAAAATGCATTACTGTGCTGTCAGAATGACTGAATGGATGTCTAACTCATGATCAGACACCGGCTATGCAAGCTCTTGATGTAAAATAAATTAATAAAAACAGTTAGGGTGTCCATATTGCAGTTCAAAGACTGTTTTTCTGCAACAATACCAACTGGGTATTGTTGGGCCCCCCGGGCCCCCCCCCCCCATTCATTATTATATACACTGTGTGTTCAGAGCTTTTGTGATAAGTAAAGCAATGTAAGGTTGAAAATGATCAAAGACTTCTGCTTTCCTGTTCTAAACATTTCTTCAAAAGGGCCATTTGGCATTCCTGAAGACACAGAGGTGCTGATACCTGTAGGCCAAGATGTGTGTATGCATTGGGGGTCTTCTGATTGTCACACCTTTTGCACAGTGGGTGAAGCTGTAATCTGCTGGTTTTATCTCACATTTGGTTTTAGTCACATGGTCAAGGAAGGGACAAAAGAAGATTGAAACTGTTGCTCTGTCTCTTTTCTTTGCTGCTTCTTTTCTTTACTGCTGCTCTCTTCTTGGGGCTCTGCCCTCTCCCGCTCTTTTTCTTCCACTCTCTACCCCCCACCCCCATCTCTTTCTCTTTTCTCCCACATAATTAGCTATTCTATCTGTGCTTATTTCTGTCGTTGGTATAAGTGGCAGTGGGTGGTAATAGACTAGAAATGTACAGCTTTATACCATTGTGCTGATAACAATTTTAGTCATTCGGCAATCCTACAGCCTGATCCACTGTAGGAAACTACCTTACAGCAATATGGGGAAAAATAGGTGTGAGGTGCAGAAGTGAATCTAAAACAGCTTTGTCTCTTGCTCCAGTGCTCATTACTCAGTCAATCTTTATTCACCTTTAATTATGTAGCACAGCTTGTGTCAAAGCATCTTTACAGAGTCAAACAAGAATGCAAGAGGACAATAGAGTCAGCAGTTGGTTCTGGAAAGCGACCTTCAGCGGGTAATAGCAGCTACACACTCTTCAAGATGTTACTAATGTTACTAATTAATAAATTAATCCTTTTTTTTCAGTACATTGATAAATTTCATTTAAATAACTGTGGGGGAAAAACATCTAAATTCTGATATGATTTGAGGTGTTCTTTGTGATTTTTCTCTCTCAGCCGTTGATCTACAGGGATCTGCAGACTCCCCTACTCTGTTTTTTTTTTTCTTTTCTTTGATACAAGCTTCAGTTCAGAGCTTCCGTGTTGAGCAACATCCCTAATGTTAGTCGCAGGACAAGTTACTGACAAAGTAAGTATAATTCTTGTCTTTATGTTTGTATTACTGGATGGTAATGAATACTGCTGTAGTGTCGTTGGTGTTTCGCGACCTTTATGATTATTAGTTCATCTCGTGAAGTGCATGTGGAAGTGTTGCTAGCATTGCTGATTATCATATTAATAAACATGATATTAATCATATCATATAATAAAATATAATTTCTTGTTACTACTGTAAATATATATTCAATTATTATTGGATCTCCTTCAATACTTTCAGAATCTTTACTTATTAAAATGATTTTGTTTCTGTATTTTAAAATTTATTTTTCATATTAACATTTTAATGACAGTATATTTATTGAACATAAATTATTTTATTCTTCAAAATAAGCAGAAAATAGTACAAACTTTGCTAAAGTGATTGTTCTGAACAAAGTATTAACTTAGACATTATTTTAAAAAACATTATTTTAGCTGAAGCATTTGTATCAATACTGTGTGTGGGGTAAAAGGCCCCTCTTGCCACCTCATATATTTATAAGATTTTTAAACAAAATGAACAACTTGAATGATTTATTTTCACACAAAATCTGTTGCTCCATTAATATTCAATATAACGTATATATTTTTTCTGCAGTTGTACATTTTAGGCCCAGTGAATAGCACATTTTTTCTTAAGGGGGGCCTTTAGCCCCGTTGTACCCTATGTGTATATATGGTGATAGTAAATGACTCCTACTTTCTGATCAGACTAGTGCTTTAGTGGTTAACACCATTAACACCAAACAGGTAAACCAGAATTTAACCTGAATTTAACCTGAAAACCTGAATTTATCTGGGCAATCCCCAGCAGTAGGAGAAGATGAGGTAAAATGTTAAACCACTCACTGAAGTCACAAGACTTCATCGCATATAATGAACGATTATGCTCTAATTAATCTTGACATTTCTTCTGAACATCAATATTTCTGAAATTGATTCTGTTAGACCAGTTTTGAGATGATAGTGTATTTTTATCTTTAGATAATGATCTGTTAATTGATTTAGATGATTAGTGTAAAACATTGTTTTATTTTGAAATTACACATTATAGTGAGATGGGGTAAGAGATTTATTGTAAAGTATAGAGAGCTTCATTGATTCTAATGGAAGTTTGTGAGAGTGTGATTAACTAAGATGAGTGACAGTAATTTAATCATTATAAGGAAGTTTGCAAATGTGGTTTTGATTTTATACAATAGTTCAATAAACAAGTTAATATTAAGTGACTTTCATTTTTTGGAACACTATTGTCTCATTTTGCTCTATTTAGTCCAACACTTTCAACAAATTCACAGCTGAGCCGCCACACATCTCAAACACAGCAGTGTTTCATTTATGAATGATTGTGCATTTTTGAACGAATCTAGTGAGTCAATGATTCAATAACTCTTTCATAAAAACAGTTACTTGCTTCATTCCTTAATGAATCAGCTGTTTGAATGAATCGATTGAATGAATTATTTAGTAACAAAGACTGTGACTTGCTACCACTTACTGGCAGGTTTAGTTTTTTTCATTAAAGTATCATTTCAGTTATTCAAATTTAATATTTCTATATTCAGAACTTTATATTTAAAACATTAATCTCATAACATTGTTATTATGAATATAAATGCATTCATGCCACCTCTGAGCCTCATTAAACAGTCTGTAAATATGCCTAAATGCCACTTTTGTGTTCTTCTGTCTGACTTTTGTTGTTAAAAGCACTTAGGTGTCTAGCGTAGTTACTAGGAATGCACCAAAATATGAACATTCTTGGCTGAAGCAAAAAGAAACACAAAATGAAACACTGGTCCAAATACTAAACTCGATTTTTCAGTTTTTTTCCATGTATTTTGCCAATTTGTTTCACCATTGAATAAATTAAATAGCCAAAATGTGCTTTTTACTGTTTTGTTTTGATTTAAAAAATAAATAAAATAATCAATTACAAAACAATTTAAAAATAGTTATTTAACACTGAACTTTTTTTTTTTTTTTTTTTTCCAGCAGACATTATACCAACAAAGCACAATTTAACTTAAAATTATTTAGTAAAATAAAAATATTATATGGCCATTTTTGAGACCTCCCTCTTAAATCAGGCATGTGAAAAAAAGGAAAACTGGAGACTTCGAGCAGCAAATCAGAATATTAAAATGATTTCTGAAGGATCATGTGACACCGCAATCAATCAATTACACTTTACTATACATTCACATACAAAACAATTATTTAAAAATTTTAAACATTAGAAAATATTGTAGATCCCAATTTGAACACAGTGTGTGAATGTTATAATACATGTATTAATAGAGCTGTTGTAATTGTTATTATCATTATTATTGTCTTTTTAATTTTTTGCTGAACAACAGTAAAATTACAATACTAACATTTATGAATGTTGATGGTGTTCTTGTTTTTTTCTCAGCTTCTATTTTGCCGTAAACCCACAGGAAGACCTCAGTGCTGCTTTTTGTCGACAGCAGCAGATTTATAAATGGTTCTCGTTACTAATTTGGGAAGATGTTTGTTGTAACTATCACAGTCACATCCTTGACTTGTAAAAATTCATAAAAATGTTACAGAGCGACTGACGAGTAACACTGTTTCAGCGCAGGTTTTCCTCATGCTTTGAACTTTGAACCCTGGTTAATGAGCTCATGCAGCGCTGTTTGAACACAGGCAGTCGGTGCTTGTATTATAAAACATTTCATTCTGCAGTTTGTTTACTAATTGTTTAAGGCTATTTCGTGATTTCAGTCATCATACTGAAACCAGCAACAGCCACCCTTCCTGATGCAGTGCTAAACAGTCTCTCGCTTTCGGTACTTGTACTGATTTTGCATCTTTTCCAGACAGCTCTGATGTTTCCACACAGATGTGGGCAGTGTCTGGAACATTTAAACGCTGCCCACATGTTTGCTGCATTATAAAGATTGCACGCCTCTCACTCTAGTCTGATTGATATTTGATCTTTTCACCATTCGGTACAATTTATTGTACCGAACACCGAAAGAGCTGTTTTTGTTATTTTCAGCCAAATAATGTCTGTTACCGAACATTCAGTGCATCCCTAGTATTTACTTTATCTTCTCAGGTAATATCAATGGATTGACTATTTCAGATGTGGCCAAAATTACAACAACAGTGGTTACATATACATATAATTAATTGTTTGATCAAAATTATTGCTAGGGACAATTTAGTAATCACTGTATTTTTGTAGGGACATGTTCCTAGCTTCCTACTAAATTCTATACACCTTTGGATTATAAGGAATTTTATAATTAAATAAATCTGAAAGGTCATCTAAAATCAGTTCATTTAGCAGAAATGCTGGATGAAAAAAAAAGTAGAAGAGAAAGTTGTTGTTCCAGTTCTGTGGGGAAATGAAATCTATGTTCTGTTGAAAGTGGGTGAGGTTTGTGTCGCAAACAAGTCTATAGCTACACTGTTTTATTGTGAGTTTCTTATCATATCAGTTTCTTATCTTTTTGACAGTTATGCACATGCTTCGAGTCTGTAGTGTCTCAAAGGTTAAGGCTGTGACCAGTAGTGTAGTCTAGTTTTTTGTAGTGAGTGTACTGTGGCTTTCCCTCCCAGCCTCATACTCGCCCGTCCCAAAGTGACACCCCATAAGCACCACCACACACTAAAGCATACAATATGCATCTACATATAACTGAGAGCATTCTGAAAGACTGCTTAATGTGTTAGCAACAGTTATTAAGCAGCACAATACTGTAACAGCCAATGACATTTACAGCTGGGGAGACTGCACTGATTTTCTACTGCTTAGTGTTAATCATCTAACCATCAGCAAGTTAAGAGCTACATTTATTCTTAGATGTTATATGAATATGGTCCATGGAAAACATGGTTTATCAGCTGGGAATTTTCAGTGCACATTTAAGTGTGCCTGTTTTTAAACTCTGTAGCCTGACTTTCAGTCCACAAGACTGGCCAGTAGTTCTCATCTCTCTCATCATCGGAAACAAGGAGCTATGAACATTGTATTCTGTTTACTGCTATAAACGTGAGACTTGGCAGTCCTCTATCCATTTATATATTTCTTTATTAATCTTAATATAATATTATATCTTATATTAACCATTTGCACACCCTAGCATTATCCGACTTTGCTCCTCTCAACAAGCCACTTTTTCCTGCATTTTTTTTCAGTCAATTTCTTGCATTTCCCCACCTTAAGAACAACAAATTTTCGTACAAAACAAAAGCTCCTTGGTTTCTTGGATTGACCGATTTGAGCATCCATAAACAACACAAAACATAGGCATTTTGAGTTTTTGCTAGTGATTCATTTATGGAAAAATCACTTCCTGCAATGACGTCACATGCAAACAACCTATTCTCTTGTCTTTGGTATGGTGCGCTTGTTCTTTAGCATCTGTTTCTGTCGGCACTTTCAGGTAAATATCACTTTCAGGTAAAACAGGTAAATGTCGTTATTGCTGTTTTCCATGTTTGTGGACTAAATATTTTTACATGGCTTTTTAAAAATGCCTGGTAGCCAGTGTTTCGTATGCATTTGGCCAATCAGCATAAACTGTGTCGCTGGAAGTTCCTATAGAACGGTTTTAGACCCTACTCTGATGTAGGAGCTAAATTAGTTCCCCCAAACAGAGTTCTTGGAACTAAATACGTTCCTAGTTCCTGTGTATTCATGTAGCAGGTGCTTTTATTCAAAGTGACTCACATATGAATATCAAAATAACACACTGACTGCTTTCATGTGATGAGCTGTATGTGAATCCCTGGCAATTACCAATGATGTTGTCATTGCCACATGTAGTCATGTGTAGCCCATTTACATAAAAGTCCAGATTGTTTGTAGTTTCATCAGCAGAAGTCAGCTTCAACACTCAGCAAGGAGTTTGTTGGCTGCTCTCCCCATACGTCAAATACAGCAGCAGTTATACTCTAACAGAAATCAGTAAGCTATGTCATTACTTCAAGTTTCAGTATTCTGATTGGCTAAACTAAAGCATAGATAAATTTGGAACATTGTCGAACAATAGCATATCTTCATTGATTATCAGCATGACATCGGGGGTTCGAGTCTTAGGCACAACGTGTCCCTCCTAGTTCACAGAACAGCATTTTGATTAGTCTGTGTGTCGTAGTATGTTCATTCCAACACCCCGTATGGTACTTATTCACCTTACAGGAGCCATCTCTTCCTATAACAAAAACACGTACACATATACATCGTCATCAAGGCTAGAGGATTCAGAGCTCTAGATCAGTGAGCTTTCCCCAAACATAATGATGATGAGACATCCTTTCTCACAGTGAGAGGTTCAAACAATTTTCTGCATTTATTCTCGAAGTATGATGTGAAGTAAAAGTTCTTAATTCTAAAGTAAGTTCTAAGTAAAAACTTGTGGGAAGTATACTTGGATGGGTTAAATGCAGAGTACAAATTCCGAGTATGAGTAACCATACTTGGTCACATATCACATCACTGTTAATATGTGAGTTGGTCATGCAGGGAAGGGCCTGTGTGTGAGAAGCATGTTACATTTGAAGATTCACTAATTCTAACCCTACTTTACTGATTACAGAAATGATGAAAATCATTAAATTCGTGCAAAGATAAATATTGATTAGTAACTGATCGTAATCATTCAAATGGATATAATAGAAAGCAAGGTGGGGGATCCACTCCTTCACCTGTATGACTAACTGATTTCTGTGGAAAAAAAAGAAAATGGAAGTCACTGGAAACCGACTTTTTTTTTTTTTTTTTGTCTGTTCAGAGGAAAGTAAGTCATGTAGGTTTGAAATGACATGAGGGTGAATAAATGATGACAGAATATTCATTTCTGAGAGAACTATCCATTCAAAGACAAAACTGGACTGATGCTAAGTTATGGCATCTTAAAACAGAAAGAGGTCTTAAAGCATCAAATATTATGCAAGTGTAAAGTTTGTTTTTATAGTTATTTGTAATTTAAATAATTACTTTCTTTCAAACCTTTATGGTGATGAGCGTCCTTAAAACTCGGAAAGTTGGTCCTGCGAAGGGAGGATGTGACCAGACCCGTACTCCACTCACCCACTTTTCTGTTTGTTATAGATATGGGAGTTTTACCTGCAAACCCATGTGAGATTGCTGTTTGATTCATCTGGTATTTATACATTATATTTCCTGTGTATTCCTCTCACTTATAATTAACTAGATTACAACTGAACTATATTTAGTTTTGTCTTTTGATAAAATGTAGTGAATTGAGTTATTCAGCATCTTCAAATGTTAATTAAAATATAAATGCTTTAACCTTCTTTCCTAACTATGTTATGTATATGAAATATAGGCATTTTGTAAATTGTCATTCCCCTTGTCTTAAGGAGTTGACATATCACCTGCTGGTGCATTAATGCAAAAAATAATGAGTTGATGTATAATTAATTGGTGTTTAGTTTTGAGGCCCATAGATTTTAGTAAAATGGATTTAAAAGTGTCTGGCACAATTTATTTTTTGTCTGTTTTTATGAAAGCCATCTAACTCAAATCTCTTTTTCAGATCCATGAAACAAAAAGCTCAAAATGACCACCTCTGCACCAGAGATGATTTATTTAGTTCCCAGATATGTGTATATTCCATAATCTATCAAGATTGCTTCCTCTCCTCTTCGTGAACATTGTGCTTTGTGTGGCAGCATGTAATAATGCAGAATATGAAATTAATGGAGAGTGTTGCCCAATGTGTGATCCAGGTAAGTCC
>JAUZSZ010000136.1:247403-257685 GCA_034780575.1 Labeobarbus marequensis
GTTATATTCTTACTACTATCCTTCCTGTGTTGTATTTTTTGACATTTCTGTTTGAGAGTATCACAGACCTGTTTGCTCAGGTCTGAGTTTCACAGTACTGTAATAGCTTAAATAATTAATAATCACAACTCTTAACAAAAAATAAAAAAATAAGATTGTTTTAATCGCCTTGTGTTGAACTGTGTATAGTGAGAGAGGCGGGCAAAGATAACCTTTTTTTTTTGTAGTTTAGAGCTTTATTAATCCCTTAGGGACAATTAATTCAGACTTTTGTGGTGCTTCACATGAACAACACTTGAATGAATTATGGCTTGTACAACAGCAAAAATTCACATAACAGAGTCATGACTGTTCGGGGTTGTTTTAGAGAGTAGGCCAGTATTTTAAAAAATATATTTTTTATTTTCAGTTCATTCCTAGGTTACAAAGTACATGTTTGTCACCATGGTTACTGATTACAGCTGTTTCTCCTGAGTTTCTGCTGTTTAAAGGCCAATTCACACCGCACAGACAAACACCAACAAACTCCAACAAACAAGTTAGCTCAAGTTGGCCGTTGGATTTAGAATCTTATGAAAAATAACATGTTCACACTGCACCAACAGACACCAACCAATTCTGTATCTATAAGCATGTTCAGTCTGGTGAAAACAAACTCCAACCAACGCCAACCAACACCAACAGGGGTAACACACTGATCCAACAAACTCAGACTAGTTTGTTGGTGTTTGTCTGTGTGGTGTGAATTAGCCTTAAGTCTGGGTTTTGCCTTTATTTTTGGCAAAACGGGTTTGACATTGTTCCGTTTATCTGATGATATCTTCATCTTGTTTTGTGATTATTTTTGATGTTATTAGGAGTATTTTAGCTAATAATTAACAGTTCAAGATTTGTTTTAGATGAGTTTAGACAAAGTTTGAAAATTTCATCAGATATTAATCAGTCTTTAGAGTGGTTTCACAATATTGTCTATAAGCTAAAACAATTAGCTGTGACGATCCTGCATCTTGTCCAGATCCTGATCTTTGACTTCATATGAAATAATGACTGATGTATCAGATGTTATTTTTGAATATGAATATCAGCCATTAACTATGTCCATCTGTCTGACTAAAAGTGCTTTAATCCCTTCCACATCCCATCCAGCAACATAATGCTAGTGTTCATTTTATTTTAGTATTATTATATCAGCCATCAGTCAGAGGAATCAGGTTTTTGTATCAGTCACTGTAAGGTCTTATATCTAGTGGTTTTCAGTTGAGGATATTGTAGGTGTTCTACCTACCGGTAGACGAGGAAGTTATTGGTGTGCAACAGAGTTGTTGAAAGGCATCTCAAACAACACAAGCAGCCAATCAAAGTACACTCCAGCCAAAACCATTTCCTTTTCGTTTCGGTATGCATCCTGTTCTTAGAATTGAAGCCCTTTGCTGTTCGTCAGAATATTATTTTGTTTCAGTCTCTCAGTTCTCGGAATCGAAGACTGTTGTAACGCACTTCTTCTGTTGTAACGCACATCTTCTCACTTTCTAAAAACCCCCCTGAAGCTCAGACGCACAACATTAGCTCTCAGAGCTGTGATGGATGTTTCTTCTCTTCAGCTCAACACAAGGTGAATAAAACAATCATATTTAATTTTTTGTTAAGAATTTGTATTATTCGTTATTTAATCTAATATAGCTAACTGTGATACTGTGAAATAGAAATGTCAAAAAATACAAAATATTGTATGTATGTATGTCAAAGATAATAAGAATTAGTAATAAGAATATATGATAACACTTTAGAATACTGTTTCTTACTGCATAACAAATAAGGAATTATTGAAGAACTAACAGGTAATTATTCAATAACACTTAACTCACTACTGTTAACTACTAAGGAAGATGTGTTAACTAATTTGTCTGTAATACAAGTTTATGATTGTGTTAAGTAACAGTTAGCTAATCGATAACTGATATATTCTTTCATACCTCCTTAAGAACTACTAATTATCTGCAAGTTAAAGTTCAAGAAAAATAACTATGAAGTAACTACTAATGAACAGTTATACACAATTAAATTGAGTTGTGACCCTCTCATATAAATGTTATTAGCAGTAGTAATAGTAGTATGAAAATGCAATATTAATAAATGCAATACATTTTATTGAGGTTTTCTCTGTGTAGTGAATTGTTTTGTGAGTTTGTTTTGTTAGAAATCAGCTTCAGATAGGAACCCCACCACCACTCCAGTGCCTTGCGATAACTTACCTAAGTTTTTATATTTTATATACAGTATTCTATGTGTGACTGTCACTTCTCACAAAGGGACCCAGAGGCAAAGGCAAGTCAAACAGAGAATTTAATAATTTCAAAAAACTAACTCAGGCAATCCGCTAGCCAAGTTGGCGTACGCAGAACAGGATAATCAAACAGAAAAACGAGATCACAGTAGCAGACTTGACTTGGGCGAGAGGATGTGCGGTCTTGGCCGAGTGGCGAGCAGCAACTTCCACAGAAGGCACTACAGTCCAGAGGGCAGCACCCGAAGGGAAATGGACCACTGGCTGCCGACAACTGGGAGACTGTGCAGAGATAACATCAGAGACTTGACAGGACTTGATTTGACGAGACAAAACTGTCCATGACAAAAACACAGATTTCATTCAATAGAACAAAGGAGAGCTGGCAGAGTGGCTGCAAAGCATAATAATCTGACAAAGTACTCTAGAAACGCACAGGGTGAAATAGAGGAACAAATCAGCGTCAAAAGGAAACAGGTGCTGTCCCAATCAGCGCAAGCGCTGATTGTGAACGCGAACAGCTGCGTCTAAGAGGCAGAGCAAGAAATAGAAAGAGAAGCAAATAGGAATCAAACCCGGCTCATGACAGAACCCTGATAACTTTTATCTACACAAGAGAGTAAATGGCATGCATCGGCTAACTTTGTCCATCTCATCATTGCATAAACATGAATTAACAAGCTGTTATGCTGCCTCTGGGACTGATGAAGTGTAGAAAGTAACAGCAGATATCAAATGACTAAATTATGATATTTGCTCAGGTGGATGCTGAGGCCTTATCTACCGGATTGCAGCATATATCCATTTTATTAATTAACATTACAAATAGTGCGCATCTAGAGTTAAGCCAGTCGGCGTGGTAGCCCAGGCTCACATAGTAGTAGGCCATTATTGTTAAGCCAGTTGGTGTGGTAGCCCAGGTACACATAGATAGTAATATATGTGGTTCACATTCTGCTTTGTGGGGGTTATTCATATGTGTTATATGTGCAGCAGCAGTATTTCCTACATGTTCACAGCAGCATGTTGTGGATGTATTGGCAGTAGAAAGTCTCGGTACTTGCTCAGCAGCATAGCAGGTCTATTCCTCAAAGACCAAATACATTAACATTGTCATGTACATTACCATGCCAATCCCTCTGAGAGTTGTCATGACAGAAATACAGAGTTCTGGCATGAAACTCTAGATGGCTGAGTCTGATAGGTCTAACTTAATCTCACCTAATGACATCATTATCACATGGCACAGCTGATTGGTTTTCTCCTGTATCAGTAACCAATGAGCTCACTGCTCAATATTCAAATACCTGGCTTTTGTTTGCTGTAGCAGTTTGCAGCACATTTCAGAAACCCTCCACCTTCCACAGCTCCACCTGTATAGATCTGCTATGAGGTGATTCATGTATGCTATATGGCGGTTATTCATATGTGTTATATGTGCATCAGCAGTATTTTCTACATGCTCACAGCAGCATGTTGTGGATTGTACTGGCAGTAGCAAGTCTCTGTACTTGCTCTGCCACAGCAGCAATAGCAGCGTATTAGATCTATTCTGCCAAGACTAAATATATTAACATTGTCATGTACATTACCATGCCAATCCCTCCTAGAGTTGTCATGAGAGAACTATAAATAGATCAAATCACACAACACAAAGCATGACTCCATAAGACAAGATACATTAAGCATTGGTTGACAATTGGCATTGAATACGAGATTGCTGACCGCATTGGAGTACAAGGTACGCTGACGTGGCGCATACACACACAATCAAATCGAGGCCTCAAATACAGCCGGCACATCAGCGGTTTGGCAGAGCGTCATGACATCAGAATGATGATTGACCGTCTAGGCAGCCAATAAACACAGGCGTAGAAGTGTAGTAAGAAATAACACAAAAAAACGAGAAAAAAAACAGAATATACACTAAACACACATGGAAAGTATCATACAGGTTTTCAGTTCATTGGCATGACAGTTTGGCCATAATAGTTGTAAATTATTTGTCAGTGGGTGAAAAACATGAGCAAATTAAACAAAATCTTACATTTGTTCTTAAACAAATTATTCAATATCAAGCTTTTCAAAAGAATTTAGTTTAATTGTATAAGCTGTGTATAGAGTTGCTTTGCTTTTTTTCTGGACTGGTGTAATAAACTTCCATCTTTTATTATCTGTTGCCTGTGTTGTTACTGTTGTCATATTGTGTTTGATTTTAATTAAAAAACCCATTTTAGGTTCATTTAACCCAGCAGTAGGCCTATAGTAAATTTAAAACAATATTTGAATTAATTAAAACAGCTCACCATGTTTATTGTTATATTACCTTGTATACAATGTATGTATGTATGCATGTATGTATGACCTACTGTAGAAACAACTATCGTTTTAGAGCAATTTGTTGTAGCCACTTACCCTGTCTCTACATTAGGGGTGTCAAAATTAATCATTTCTACGGTATCTGTTCAGTAATAGACCATAACCGATTATAACATACTGACGATTTTCTGACATCATTTGTGGCATACGTGCTTTGTTGCATTAGTATACAATGGTGGAGGGAGGCAAGACACGAGTGCGAGTAATTAAAAATACTCCAACTACTTTAAAAGCCGACATCTGGCCACATTTCGGCTTTTATGAACAATCTGGTAAGCACAACCTGGAGAAGACACACGCTGTGTGTAAATCATGTCACGCACAAATAGAATATGAAGGGGGTAATACCACTAACTTCAGAAAACACGTCAGCCATTTTCACCCTGGGCTGTTAACACCTGTCAGTGCCAAGTATTTAATATTTACTTTTGTGTATTTGTTCTAAATGCTCCTGTTGTCTTCTGTGCCCAGACTTAGTATTGTTTGATGTTTGATGCATTCAAGAAGCATGTTTTCTTTGAGCAGGTAAAATTAAAATTTCAGTTCATTTATCTGACTGCTTGTATTTATTGACAAAATTGTATACGTGTCACAGACATGCCAGGCTCTGCCACCAGCCAATCACTTCGCACTCCCTCACCTGAGTATTGATCACGAACACCTGCTCCTCATCACGTCCCTCATCACCACACACTATAAAGACACCAAAGACGCCAAACACTCAATGTCCGGTCTCGTTGATGCGAAGAGGACTACTAGCGCTACCCCAAGCCTAGCTCTGCATTCTGTCAGTGATTACAAACCTGTTCTCCTACTTACCTTTGTGTGTGCTCCTAGGATCCCTCGTCAGCCTGCTCCTGTGTTCCCCCGAGTGCCAGCTCCAAGTCTGCGGTGTGTGTCTGCAGTGCTCACCTCATTCCGCCGTACTCCTGTAAGGCAAGAAAAGAAGATTTACCCTCCAACTTGCCTCTTTGATTATTCCAAGTCAAGTACTCACCTGCATGCCACCGTTTCGGCTTACCTGCTGGTTCATCAATAAACTTTGCCATTAACCATCGTTTTGTCTCCGTCCACTTCTGTAACAACATGTGAAGTAAAATTGAAAATTGAGGATGCAGTGAATTATCAATGCATCGTGATGCATTGTGATATCGAATTGAACCGAATCAATGACATGATAATCGTAACCGAACCAGTGAGATCAGTGTAGGTTCACACCCCTAGTCTACAAGGAATAAGGGGGAACAAGCACCACTTTAAGTTACAGCCCGTAAATGTTGTATTTACCCTGTAACTGCATGGAACAAGGAGGTAACAACACCTCTTTCATTTACAACCTGGAGATGTTGTATTTACCCTGTAACTACATGGAACAAGGGGGAACAGGCACCACTAATTTACAGCCAGAAACTGTTGTATTTATACTGTAACTACATGGAAAGGGGAACAAGCACCACTTTAAATTACAGCCCACAAATGTTGTACTTACCCTCTATCTACATGAAACAAGTTGCACTTAAACACAGAACAATAATTACAGAGAAAAATGTTGTACTAGTTTTAATTTAATTGTTTGATCACCAAATTAAACCCTCTACTTTTTATTTTATTTTATTTTATTTATTTATTTATTTTTTTTAAATCATCACAGTATACATCCACTGAAACACAAGTGATGTATCATGTTGTATTTTTTTCTGCGAACAGCTGGAAAGAGGTAAGCATTGGACTGCATTAAGCTGCATTGAACCTTGATGGTATATCATGCAAAGTTATTTGGTGATAGTGGTTTTGGGAAGTGGCTGGTGTGGCACAGCTGAGATCAACGGATACATTTTCATAAGATAAGTAGACTGGTGAATTATAATTCATAGCAGAAACTCATTAACTCATTTTACTAGATGTCCAGTTTTGTTGTTCAGTAATCTCCATCTTGCATTCTTTAATAATAGAATATCTATGGGCTGCATTAATTAGATCAACCGGAACCGGGAATACTCCTCATAACACACAATGTACTCATTACATCGTAAGAAGAATGGCATCTACGCTAATATTTTGTAATATTGTCTCTTTCTTATTCTGTTTCTCAGTCCATGTCGGGATCAGATGGTGGATTAGCGCCGGGAGATGATGTCACCCTGATCGTTGGCAGAGGCCGGACACCCGAATGACTGGGGACATATCCCCAGTCGACTAAAAATACAATAAAACTAAAAACAAAACAAAATAACTAAAAATATAATAAAATACCTAAGTACATAATACTATTATTGTTAGAAATTGCAACAATATAAAAGTAGACATTTATACATTTAAATTTTTAATCTAAACAATAAGTAAACAATAAATAAACAATAACATCCTGGCCAGAGGAGAACTGGCCCCCCGACTGAGCCTGGTTTTTCCGAAGGATTTCTTCTACATTCTGTCACAGAGGGAGTTTTGGTTCCTTGCCACAGTCGCCTCTGTCTTGCTCAGTTGCGGCCACTTAATTTCTAACTAACACAGTCCAGGGTGGATCAGACGGAGTGAGAAGCCAGGACGGAGACAGGAAGGACTTGGAGCAGCCATGATGGCGGCCCATGGTGGAGCTGACGGAGGGAGGAGCCATGGAAGAGGAATGGCCGCCGACTCCAGGGGGCCAACCAATGGCGGCGGAGCAGGTGGAGGTGGAGCCCGAGGTGGCAACAGAAAGCCGAAGAGCCAGGATGAAGCCAAGGATCTGGAGGGCTGTGGCGGAGCCGGAGCTGGAGGAGTGCAGTCCCAAGGTGGAGGTAGGGGGACGATTGACCAAGGCAGAACTGGAGGGATGAGGGAACCCGGCGAAGTTGGTGGACTGACGGAGCTGGAAGCCATGGTGGAGCCGCTGGGTCACAGGACCGAGGTGGAGTCTGGACCTTGGAGGCGGAAGGAGGAGTCGAGGGATCCTCCAGACTCAACTCCAATGGAGTTGGAGATGGGCAGACCAGCGGCGAGCCCACACCACAGATGGTGAGCTGAGGGTGAGCAGAGGGGCTGACATGATCCATTGGAAAGGGCGTTGAGGAAGGGAACAGATCAGTGAGAGGCAGTGGGAGAGGGAGGTTTGGTGGGATATTTTCCCAGACACACAGTTCAGGTGATGGCTGAAGAATGAGTATCTCTGAGTGAAAGTCTAGTAAATCTCCCGGGTCCAGTTTGTGCTCACAACCAGCGGTGGCACCGTGGGCAAGGCTTTCCGCTCTCGCCATCTCCACAGCTGTATCCACCGTCGCTTGTGCTATCAGCTCTCGCACTGGTCAGAAACATGGGGCTCAGGCTCTGGGGCGATCGTCAGCTCTGTCGCTCCTGATGGCGATTGCTCTACGACCGCAGCAGGCTCTGGCTCTCCATCTGCGGTGGGCTCAGGCAGCTCTGCAGTGCAGGGTGGTAGATGACTGGGCTCTGGGTCCCGAGTGGGGCTAGTGTCGTGGTCCGTGATGTCCACGGTCAGATGTGACTTGCAGGACATCAGTACCTACTCGATGAAGGTGGCAAGGCTCTTCCAAACATAATGACACAATCAGACATAGACAGAAACTAGGTCACACAGAGCACATGGGGAATGAAAAACACAACAAAACAGTCCTGGGGTGTGACACATACATACATACCTACATATGAACATAGTTATTTTGCTATACAAAAATAAAGAAGCAAATCACAAACCATAAGATAAATATAAATATTACGATAAAATTAAATATTAAATAAACTATTTTTTTCTAATACTGTAGGTTTGTTTAACATGTATACATTTATTTAACATATTTTGTTGTTTGATTAACATTAATGAGACAGACATGTATTTCATTAGGCTGCTGTCCCTTTAAGACCGAATGAATATAATATACTGACACATATCCGGTTTTCACCCACCTGTTTACGTTATTCGTAAGCTATAACAGACACTGTATTTACGTGAGATACTCCACACGATGGACATTTTGACAGCTATGTGTGTATTTGACAATGGCGCAAGGAGAACTGATCGCAGAACTGGGATCGCGCAGGCGCACATCCGAGAGAGTGATTCTGTTGTCTGTCATTCAACATGATTCCGCCTATCTATCCTGCCTTCACTTACTGAAAGTTAATCGATAACAAATTGTAATTGGATGGTAATTTTGTTCTACGAGAAGCTTAGTTACCTTTGATCAGGCTGTTCTTGCGTGACAGAACACTAATACTATTTGCTCTGATCACCCAGGCATAAAGAAGTGTTGAAATACTGGACAAAACATGATTTTTTTTAAAACTCTGGACACTAAAAATAGACCTGAAATGCGGGACTTTCCTGGGAAAAACGGGACGTCTGATCACCCTATATAAATTGCAGGCTGTAATCTAAAGCATTACCCAATAATCACTTTAGAATCCATACAACTGTAACAGTGGATGACTATTATGCTGTTGCGCAGAACTGAGAAAGAACTTATGATGGCACAGGTTTTTATTTTTACTTTACTTTATTTTTAGTCATTTAGCAGACACTTTTATCCAAAGCGACTTACAAATAAGAAATAATAACCAAAACCAAAAGTCAAAATCTCTGTAAATACTATATACACACATTTAAGAAAATTAAGAAATTAAATAAAAATGACAAATGCATAAAACAACATTTCAATATTAAACATTTAAATAAATAAATAAATAAATAAAGCTAAAAACAATTCAAATTAAAGCTGCAAGCAGCGAAGAAAGGGCCCTCACACCCAGGCTCACCGCCATCACGTGGCCGTAAGAAAACAGGGAACATCGGGCAATATGCTTTTAAAGTGGTAAATATAGGAGGAATATGTCAAAGTCATTTATATGTGGCAAATTTCCTGCTGCCAACAGGAGGCGGTATAATTATAACTGAAATATTGGTATGCAGATGTGATCATGTCAGGACTCTTATCAAACATGTGACGTTTAGGGCACATCAGACATTGCATGTTTAAATTAGTGTGAAACAAGTCCCTTTGCATGTGTTCAGGCCAGGACTCCTATAAAGTGTGTGAAGTTTGGGGCAGATCAGACATTGTATGTCTAAGTTTGTGTGAAACAATTCATTTCCTGTTATCAGCAGGTGGCACTATAATTATGACTGAATATTGGCCTTTAGATGTGCTCAGACCAGCAATCTTATAAAAACGTGTGAAGTTTGGGGCAGATTGGGCATTGTATGCATGAGTTGCAACAACTTCCTGTTCCGTAGTATTAATAGTGAGTGTTAGTAAGTGTTGCTAGCATGTTTGAGCATGTTTCTAACATGTTTAGCACACAATGTCATATTTTACTGTGTTGTTAATAATGTATCACAGTGTTGAACAAGTCACTTCTTATTGACAGTAGGTGGCGCTATCCCTATAAATGAATCTTGGCATGTAGAAGTGTTAAAGACAGGACTCTCATTAATCATGTTAAGTTTCGGGCAGATTGGACACTGTATATCTGAGTTACATCAACTTCCTGTTTCATTCATTCATTCACTTCGTTGGTAACATGCTTTAGCTCTTAGCTAAGTGTTGTAAGCATGTTTTAGTATGTTTGTAGCATGTTGCCAGCCTATTTAACACTTGTTGACACTTTTTAATATGCTCCTAGGAG
>JAUZSZ010000136.1:969009-980747 GCA_034780575.1 Labeobarbus marequensis
CATGCCAATGTCCGGTGTCACAAACGCTGTGTGCTCTTTTTTTCCCCTCGCACGCTTTTAAATATTTGGACGCCTTTAGGGAAGATGCATTATTCATTCAAAATTACATTTCATTTGCAATGGGGAAAAAAAAGAAACCTGTAAAGCAAAGGGGGCACATCTTAAAATCAATTTGATTCCTGCCCTCAAACGACCACACAGAGGCCTGGCATCATATCAGAGCCAGATCTCGCATTTCGTGTTCAGCAGAGGATAAAACGCAGGAAAAGTGTGAATGAAAGTTAGAAGAGTAAAGCTAGTGATGAATTAATGCTGCCTTGTGTCCAAAACTACTACTATGAGAGATATTCAATCACACACACAAGCTAACACTTTATAATAAGGTCTTGTTAGTTAAACTAACTATGAACAACACTCCAACAGCATTTAATCTTGTTAATTTTAACGTTTGCAATGCATTTTTAAAATCAACAGTTGTATCTGTTAACTTGAGTTAATGCACTGTAAACTAACATGAACAATGAATAACTAATATTAACAATTTACAAATGCTAGAAAAACATTCATACATATTCAGCTAATGCATTAACTAATTCTTATTATAAAATGTTAAAACAGGTTAGACAAAAAGAAGAAAAACACTCACAAAACCAACATTTGTTTCTATTTAAAATCAAATTTAGGACTTTAAGACCTTTTTAAGACATGCACAAAAAAAATTATGGGTAAAATAATGGAACAAGTTTTAAAAAGTGATTTTTCACTATTATTTACAACAGGATCTGCATTTTCATGAGTTTAAATAATAGATTTTCAATAAATAAAAGACAAAAAAAGAGACAGACAATTGTGCAACAAAACCACTCCTTTCCTTGTTAATAAAATGGACTTGATTTTCAAAAGTCAGCAAATTTGCAAATTTAAGACAAAAAATAAGTATAATGAACTATGCAAAAAGCATTTCAAATGTCTCCAGCATATTTTATAATTACCCATATATCAAATACAGTTCCCCCTTACTCACATTATTACGTCAATCAAAAGCTTAGGCTGGCTGTCAATGGAAATATTACAACTAAAATCATCCACAACAGAGTGTGTTGTGGATGATTTTAGTTGTAATATTTCCACTGACAGCCAGCATAAGCTTTTGATTGACGTAATAATGTGAGGGCATCAATCACTTCAATGAATGCTTGCCTTCTAAGAAATAAATAATTATTACCTTATGATACACATCTATTTTCAAGTCCACAACATTTGAGTATCACAAAATTGATGTCTGTCAAAAAAAATAACATGCACAATACACCGTAGTATTTATGAGAAGCAGAGGTCTGGCGAGTTCACACATTATGGAAAACCCAGGCTACCGGATGTTTCGACTACATTATCATACTGTACATTTTAATGTAATGTTACTTGAAAAACTCTTGCAAACTTATTGCCTCAAAAAAAAAAAAAAATCTAGTTAATGTTCTAGTTAATGTTAATTCAAGTTTACTCAGAAGCCAGTTTATGAAAACTTGAATACACAAAGTATCCTTCATTTTTTCAAGTAAAATTAAATAAATTTCCAAAATGGAGAAATTGGCGGCCTGAGTGGCTTCAACACACTGAAAAAAACCCAATAAGATTTACTTAATTTTTATTTGACAAGTTTTTGCACACATCAATTTTAAGTAAAATGCAAGTATTTAATTAAGTAAAGTCTACTTAACTAAGTTAGGTAAAATTAGCAAAGGAAATAAGTAAATTTAACATGGCCAGTTAGAGTTNNNNTGTGTGTGTGTGTGTGTGTGTGTGTGTGTGTGTGTGTGTGTGTGTGTGTGTGTGTGTGTGTGTGTGTGTGTGTGTTCGATTCTCCGTCGAGTCGGTGCTAAACTCTGTGTTTTTCTGTAATGCGAGCAGCATTTGGATGTGAAAGTTGGAAGGCTGAATTCCTGCAGGTCTGTGGCACAGTGTTGATGTTACTGTTTATCCTATAAAACTTTGATATGACACATATAAATCATTCACTAAGGAAATGATTGCCTCAAACAGAATGCACCGCCTCTCGCTGCATGCTGAAACATTAATGCTTTTTAAGTCATAAATTATGACATGGCAATTTCTGTGCCGCGGGGGTCCTCTACTTCTGTGCGCATACACACACACACACACACACACACACACACACTACAGCTGGGATGAACGGTCCTGCAATCACGACAAAGATCTTTTTTTATTGTGACCTAAATGTCTCTCCACATGAGAGAATCTTTCACTAAATCACCTTCTAGTTTTCCAGAACAGAAACACGACTCTTGATCAAACAAATCAGAGAATATTAGTCAAAATTACAGACTGATCCGGTGTAAAGATGAGCTTTGCACATGTTTACAACACAAAATTTACTCATGAGCATCATGTTTCCAACCTGTATGACTTTCTTTCTTCATTAAAACACTGTGTGTGTGTGAACAGAACTGTGCAGCTATAAACCATCAAACAACGTGAATTACAACTTAAATTTTGTCAATTTCTTACAGAAAACATAAATCATATGACCTAAGTCTTGGAATATGTTGCAGGTTTTATATGAACCATTTTTATGATACATTTATGGTATTTCTATATATTTTTTGAGCTTGAAAGCACCAGTCTTAAACATATGTAGAATATCAACAAGGATATTTATTTATATCTGAGTTTGTATAAACAGTAATAGCTCATATAAATTTGTTTGTATTTTTTTTTGTAATATTTTATATCTGTCATAATCAATATCCATTTCTAAACATTAAACAAATGACACTCTTAATATAGAAATACATCTAAATACATGTGGGAATAAATACAAAAATAAATGAATGTCCAAAAAAAAATAAAATAGTCAAAAAGCACAAAAATAAAGTTATAAATACAGAGAATAATAAATAAAAGGGCAAAAGCAAGACAAAAATAAATTCAGGACTAAATTAATTTTATTTAATTGTATTTGTTTTATCAACTAATATAATCCTTTATTTATTTTCCTATTGTTATATTTATTCATACATTAATTTAATTATTTATACATTAATAAGTGACTAAGAAAATGTTTCTAAAGAAAATAAACTTTGTTTCACGGTATAAGTCAATCAAGTCTGAAACAACATGAGGATGAGTACATGAATGTATTTTTATTTTATATTTACATTTATTAATTTAACAGATGCTTTTGTCCAAAGAGACTTACACATTTTTAGGTGAGCTATTCAATTAAAGAATTAGCTTTCAAAACTTAAAAATGATTTCAAACAAGTATTATATGAGCGTTTTAAACTTGAATAACATTTTATAAACCCTAATGTGTATTTTTCCTGATTGTCAGGCTCCACGCTGTCGTCTCAGTGTTTGGTTCAGGTGCGATGTGTCTTAAGATGCTGTAACATGTGAAGAGAGCGCACAGAATCCATATGAAAGACACACAAAAGCTCAGCGTCGAAGCGTCTGCCATATGCCAGTGCTGACAGCCTTAATAACACACGCCGCTCATATCACAGATCTCGTATCCACTAGTTTAAAATGACATCTTCTGTCCTCTTCCACTTCACTAGACACAAGCAACGTTCAACATGAGAGCCAGTTCATTCCAGACGTCACAAGAACAGATTTAAAAGCACAGCTGACCAATGAAGATGAGACGAACTACAACACTACAACACAATAATGAAAGAAACAACAAATAAATGACAAATTCACTGACTGAAGGATAAACAGACACCAACCAATGATCCATACAAGGAAAACTGATAATAAACATACCATATGATGTCTAAATGATAGTATAAACTTGGAAAAATAGTTTATGATTAAAACTAACAAATATCTGCCAGTAAGGTCAGAAAAATAAACAGGTTTAGCACTTAAATTTTCTAAATTTCTCAGAAAACAAGACTTTGTAGCTTAATTTTGCATCTCAAAATTCAAATTTTGAATGTTTATTTATTTATGGATCTTTAGATATCTGTACTGAAAAATAAGACAAAAATATTGAGGAAGATATTAATTGCAATGATTTTTTGTCCAAGTTTAATACTTTAAGACCTGCAGAAACACTTTATATTTGTGAGGTAATTTCTTAAAAAAGTGGCTGTCACAAGCTGTGTATAATAATGCTAAAATGCATAGTTCTAGCAGGAATATCAATATCATGTAGTATATATATTTTATGTATTATAAAAGCGTTATCTTACATTCTGCATGCATGTTTGGTAAAATTACCAATGACTTGAGCTCATAAAATCATTTAGCCAATCACAAGCAATCTTCAGATTTTCCCAAAATGCACTGCATTACATTTTACATGACACACAAATACATACATCGAGCGAGCAGCTCTTCTGATCAAATTCATCTCGCATACTGTAAAACTCATGTGACCAAAAAACTGCTTGTTTTTCTGTGAAATTAATATCCCGTGTGAATATAAATACAAACAGAGTTTACGTTACATTAACACCCCTGTCACGCACACGCAAACAAAGAAACGAGAGAAATGTGCAAACGTACATGATAAAAGCATGCTGTCAGACATCTGGCTTTCTGCAAAACTTCTGCTTCGCATGATAACGGCGTGTTTGTGAGGTCAGGCAGAGACGTGGGACACGCGACCCTGTTAGAACGAGCGCATGAGGCTGAACTGAGATCAGCGGATGCGGGTGAAATGAGCGGTCACCTGCTGCGAGCCGTAATGAGCACCTGAGACTCACCGAGATGATCTGGAGCATTCCAGCAGAAATCAGGAACGCTGACCTGACGGACTGACAGCTGAATCACAACGGCCTGTGAAAATGCACAACAGCGAGAATAATGTTAGATCTCATCGAAAGAGACATCACGGTCTGCTCTGAGAATATAATGTGTATTTGACACACATGCAATTGAATTTAAATGCATCTGTGAAATAAGTTAGTTTATACTGAGTTTGGCACTGTATAAAAAGTACTAGCTCACCTTCATTTGTTTGCATTTATTATACATGTTTATATATTAAATCTGCTATAATCAATTAGTCTATTTCTAAATATAAACAAACTACACACCAAGTATGGAAATAAATAAAACTGAACGGGGAAAAAAACAAATACAGTAAATAATAAATAAATGAGGGAAAGCAATACAAAAATTCAGAACTAAATTGAATTTAAATAAATTGCATTTGTTTTCACAAATTATTAATTTATTTATAAATTTATAAATTTATGAATGCATAGCATCTCCTTCTTGACCTATTATTTGATGAGACTGCCAAAGTTTGAGACATTTTTACAAAAAAAAAAGGATGAAAAACACAAAATACAGTGCTAGTTACTTTACACAAGTTGTGTTGTGAGGTTATGATGTGACAACAGTTTAGTACAGCTAATTAATACAACTATCATTATGCATATTATTTTAAAAAAATACAAAGTAAACAATGCAAAAAAAAATGCATCCCATCCCACAATGCAATGCATTAAACTTTTCCATTACAAACAAACTAGGAATATCAATCCACATTTTTAACATCTTCACTCATATCATCAGACTGCCAAAGTTTGAGACATTTTTATAAAAAAATGGATGACAAATGCAAAATACATTGCTTACTGCATTACACAATCAGTGCAGTGAGGTCATGATGTGACAACAGCATAGCATAATAGGGTTTAAAATGATTATCATTATGCATGTTTTTTAAAAAACACTGCATCCCACAATGACTTTTCCATTACAGACAAATTAAGAATATCAGTCCACATTTTTAACATCTTCTTGACTCATTATTTGATCAGATTGCCAAAGGTCAAGACAATTTTACACTAAAATATTTTGAGTGCACACACAGCAAAAACAAAAACACAAATGCATTCCACAGTGCAATGCATTTGACTTTCCATTTACAAATTAAGAATATCAATTCAATTTTTAATATATTTCTCCTTAACTCATTATTTGATCAGACCGCCAAAGGTTGAGACATACTACTGTAGCATAGCATACTACTGATTAAAATGATTATCGTTAGGCATAATGCATTGTTTATAAACAAAAACATTCATCAGTATGCAGTGCAGTAGTATGCAGTACACCAGCAGTGCTGGTTGAGAGCAGAACACACAGGCCTAACTGGCACAGTGCGCTCCAGTATTCCAGCTCATGCGGGGGCACGCGGTCTGATGTCTGGTGGAATGATGCCAGATGACTCCGGGGCATCGGGGGGAGGAGGGTTGTGAAAGGAGAGCAACTCTGTGCCAGGATCAGCCTGTTCTCTGGGCAACAAAAGGCGGCACACATTCAGCTAGTGGCGTGCCAAACATAGGCCAGCGTCAGTGCCATCGAGGAGGAACTCGAGGGGAGGTGGTGTTTCTGAACAATGTGCCAGGCTGAGAGACGGCAGCCAACCAGAGATCAGCGCCTGACAGAAACATGGACACACCACGGCACAGAGAGATGGAGGCTCATGTCTTCCATGTATTTTTAAGTGATGAATGGACGAGAGACGTGTAGAGACTCTCTCCTGACACGGCAAGATGGCGTGTTGAAAGATGAGGTCAGCGATCGGGGAACGAGAGAAAGTAAAATGACAATATAAATACTAGGGCTGCAGAATGATTAATCGCATTCAAAACAAAAGTTTGTTTACATACTATGTGTGTGTACTGTGTATATTTATTAATTACACATATATATAATGAAAAATGTTCATTTATATATAAAATATTTATATATAATAAATTATATGCAAGTATAAACATATATACACACATACAAATATTTTTTAAATATATACATATATGCGTATCTATTTATATATACACAGTACACACATAGTGTTAACAAACTTTTTTTTTGTTTTGCAGTCCTAATAAATATGCATTTACAAATTTCACTTGGGCTCTTTTGACTTGGGTCAATCAGCAACCACCTAACAACGCTCTAGAAACCTTTCAGAAAACCCAGCAACTGTATAGCAATGCCCTGGCACCCGTCCAAAACACAATAGCGACTGTAGCAATGCACTGAAACCCACTCAGAAAGTCACTGCAACTTGGCAACGCGCTAAAACCACTCAAAACACCGTGGCAACGCCATAAACCCCCCTCAGAACGCCATAGCAACGCCCTACAACCATTTAAAACACCACAGCAACGGTTTAGCAACGCGCTGAAACGATAACACTCAGAAGACCTCACAACACCCCAGGAATTTGTTGAAATTCAGTCAAAACACCAGAAACCGCTTAACAAAACCACTAACTGTTTAGCAGCATGCTAAAAATCACTCAGAACACTACAGCAACCATTAAGCAACGCGGTAAAACGATAATAACACTCAAAACACCTTGAAACACGTCAGCAACATGTTGAAATTTGCTCAGAACACCATTCATAACCATTCAGAACTCAATATCTGTTTAGCAGCGCGCTAAAAATCGCTCAGAATGCCACAGCAGCTGTTTAGCATAGCTAAATCCCCCAGAAAGCCTTAGCAACCTTTATGAAAATTAACCACGGCTCTTCTACCAAAAACACATAATGTTAGATAAATCATGATAACCACAAATTAACCTTGGATTTGCTATACTGACCATTGTTTAGCCAGGGCATTTGCAGTAAAACTTTGATTATACAAAATCTGCCAAAAATAGTAATTACTAATTACTATAATAAAACCAAGATTGATTTTGGTAAGGAAACGCGCTAAGTTAAATCCACACACAACAGGTTATAACAGCAGAGTAACACATTGTTTGCTCCAGGTGAAAGCAGTACTCGCATTTTCTTCAGAACACCTAAAAATTCGGTTCTCCAAACAACTTCGCATTCTACTTATATTTATGTGTATTATATAAATTAAGGTATGTGTGTAAGTAACTTTAAACCTAACAAAAAGCTGCCCCTCAGGTGCCTCTCCACCATTTTGTTTCCCTTCAAACAGAAATTCCCGCCCGTGCCAACGGCAAAAATAATTGACGTTTCTGATTGGTTTAAAAGTGGCGGCCGTTAATGCGACTTCTATTTCTGCTTTTTTTTAACATGTCGCGCAATTATTAAGACAGACTGTGCGATTCACACGACACCTGTTTCACTGACATATCAGTCAGCTTGTAGTGACATTTTATCCGAACTCACAAAAAGCTTTTTAAAGCAAAAAACATGGCTGCAGTGTAATGCGGTTTTAAAACCGCTCGTGCTCCCTCTTTATTGAACTGCCCTCCAGATGCAGAAAGCAGCTGAACTCGGTCCTGACGCCTCTGTCATGCACTTATTATATTACTGGACATGTTTCATTGCTGTCCAAAAGTTGACCGCATCCGACCCGTCTGCTAAAGCGCTCAACCTACTATTTCAGTAAAAAAAGACTCTTTTACTCGACATGTCTACATTACATTATACATGTCTAACATACGGAGTAAGATACTTGCCTGCTTTAATTATAGAGAATGTAAAATCGAAGCTACAAATTTAGACTACCTTGGCTTGTAGCCTATAAAAGGCATAATTCGTTTTTATTTTTTTTCCTGATGAACGTTAAACAAAAAATGCATGCTGTTCATTAACTGTAGCTTATATTATTTCTGTTTCAATTATGAAACATGCCGTTAAAAAAACAAATAAATAAATAAAAAAGACCACTGCATATAGGCTATTTCATTTTCATAATGCTTCATTTGCGCGTTTTAAAACGTTAAGGATGTGTTAAACACAATCAAAAAATGTATTTTGGTGTCATTTATGCTCATTTTACAAAGAAAACAATCCCTATCATAAATACGCCTAACAAATGATACATAACTAAATTAGAATAAAAAAAGAATTTAGGCCTGTTATTGATAAGAGGAGCATTATTGCACTTATCATTTACTAATAACCAAATCTGAAGTAAAAGCGTATTTTGATTCAGTATTTATTCGGGAGTTTTTCAATCGTTCACCTCTATATTTAACATGACATTAAACTTCACCATGAATCCGATATTAAACTAATTTAACAATCACGTTATTTATTTATTGTTTTTAGGCTGCCTAACATTTTATAATATGATCTAGTGTTCCGTGTTAATAATTTAACAATAATTAGCTACAAATAGGCTAGAAATAAAAATAATAAACATAGGCTAATCGAATTCATTAGATATTTAGGCTATCTATAAATGCTTAATAATCAATGCTTTCTCGAACAAAATATTTAGCAGAAACACCGATTTAAAACACGTTTGCCTTTGTAGTTCAAAAACGACGTTTCTCCAGATATTATAGTTTATCTACTGAAAACGCAATGTTTATAATGTCTTTTTTTAAATGCACGGTATTTGCAAGTTATTGATTCTTTAATGAAAACACAGCATGTTATTGAAAAATAATAATCATTTTAGTTTGAATGATTTTAAATTGTGCCCGTTTCGTGTTTCTTTCGAATGATATGATTTAAATAAACGTAAAGATAATATTTCAAACACATGCGATGGTTTTTGAACGGATCTCTGCAGAAAGCTGTGACTGATGTTAGACGCGCGGATTGCGTGGCGTCTGCTGCCACCCAGCGGCCGGATCAGGAACAACAGCATACCTTTCTCAACAAAACTCAATTTTATTGCCAAAAAAAATGCATTTAGATTAATTATTTTTATTTATTTATTTTTTTTTTATTAAATCTAAAATATCATCAGTTCCAGTGCTGATAAACAACAGTAGCCACGTGCCTTTGAAAAAGGATCGACTTTATTTACAGGAACATTTCAGGAGGGCTTTAGATAAAAACGACTGATCCAGGGCCTCATTGAGACAAAGCGGTGTCTTCTCTCGCCCTCTCTCTTGTCTGAAGGCGAGCTGAGGGACGGAGCCGGCGCTCGGCAGTGTCTGTGTGTGTGTTGGTGGTGATTTTGCCCAGTCATGTTGGCAGAGAGAGACGCCCATGGAGGGATTGCAGCAATATGTCGTGTCGTCTTTTCCTCTTCAGTGACTTTCTCCCTTCTTACCCACAACCTGTGTTTCACACGCACACACACAGAGAGAGACAGACACAGACAGACACAGACAGACAGACACAAACACACACACACACACACACAGACACAGAGACACACAGACACACACAGAGACACACAGACACACACAGACAGACAGACACACACAGACACACACACACACACACACACACACACGTTAAAAAGTGCACCACGTTTAATTTCTGTCATGTGGAATCACAAAATATCCAGTAATAAATCCTGAATGAAATGAGTAGTGTTGGGGAAAGTTACTTTTAAAAGTAATGCATTACAATATTGTGTTAATCTCTAAAAGAGTAACTAATTACAGTACTTATTTAGGGTTAGGGAGGGTTTGGGCAGGGTTTGCTTGTTTTTAATATAAAAAAGTTCTTCTTTTACAAATGTAAAAGCACTTTCACACCAAAAGTGAAATTAATTTAATTATTGCATATTTTTTAGTTATTTTATAGTTTGCATTTGACTTTTTATTAATTTTGAGGAACACTGAATCTGTTTTTGTGAAGGTGATTTGAGTAAATGCATTTAGTCTAGAACTACAGTAAGATCATGTTCACACACAACGCTCTGATTTCTCTCAACATGGCAACACCAGAGCTGTCAGTCAGTACATGAGAAACACAGTAACTGGAGTTAATCATTGGAAAAACTAACTCAGATATTTCCTTCTAAATTAAAAAGTAATGCGTTAATTTACTAGTTGCTTAAAAAAGTAATGTGATTAGGTAACTCGTGTTACTTGTAATGCATTACCCCTCAACACTGGAAATGACTGAACGGTGGTAAGTGTGATCAGATAGTGTTGGTCAACATTCGTTCCTCACCCGTTTGAAGTCGTTCATGTTCGTCGCCTGGACAGGAGTCCCGATAAACGTCAAGTAGTTCACTTTTGTCGTCTCCTCGTCTCCTTGGTTTGACTTGATAAATAACTAATAGAAAAGACAAAAACGTGGAAAATGTGAAACCTTTGATTAAAAGTTTGAAATCAATTACTATGGAAAAGATAACATGACATTAAATAAGATGAAAATTAAAAATAGACTTTTATAAAGTTCGGGAAGCATTTGTAAATTATCTGGATCTTTGGGGTTGCAAAAATTACGCTGTTTGGATTTTAGTGATATAGGGACTTTTTACATGTAATGCAGGTGTATTTTGATATGCTTTTAGTCATATATTTTTATTAACTATTTTCTCCCTTGAAATATTGTTATTATGAATTAAATAAGGTTATTTTATATTTTTATGAAGTTTGTGAGACCTTTGTAAATTATCTTGGATTTCACTGATGTAATACAGGTGTATCTGGAGACGCTGAAATGTAATATTGTACCTTTGAGCTGTTTTTGTTTGTTTGATTATTTATTTCATTAGTTGATATAGTACTTTCTGAGCTGTTTTTATTTCTTCATATTTAAATTTTTTTTTTTTTTTTTTTTCTCCCTCGAAACATTTGTTTTATTTAAATTAGTGCTGGCAAATGATTAATCACGATTAATCCAAAATAAAAGTTTGTTTATATAATATATGTGTGTGTACTGTGTATATTTATTATGCATATATAATGACACACACATACAGCATATAATTTTTTAAATATTTACATGTATTTACGTGTATGTATTTATATTCATATAAATTATATCATATAGAAATATATTTCATATAGAAATATAAAATATTTTTCTTAAATATATACATGCATGAGTGTGTATTTATAT
>JAUZSZ010000136.1:1335938-1347924 GCA_034780575.1 Labeobarbus marequensis
TAATATTGTCACATCTACATTTTCTCCAGGTTCAAATGCAGTCAAGGGTCTTCACTGGGTGACGGCATATACTGGGGCGAGTGGGGTGACTGGAGTCAAATGTGTTGGGGAACAGGAATTTGTGGTATCAAGACACGGATTGAAGAGCCACAAGGATCTGGAGACGACACCACTCTCAATAATGTGCACATGTACTGCTGCGATTAAGGTGATGTGATAGCAATAAAAAACACTGAGACTGTGGCACATCTTCACATAAAACACTGTTTGTTTCTTTGTTTGTATGTTTGATTGATTACACAGTGGAAGTGCTGGCTGAGCTGAGTTTGTTTTTTTCTTACAGGTGTAAGAGGACAACGAGAAGAAAAGCGAGAAAATCAAATAAATCATAATAACTGATCATGACACTATGATGAACTAACATGAACCCTGTCATATAATAGTTTAATGTGCAGTCAGCTGGTCATTATCACAAAATTAAGCCTAACAGGACAATCAAGACCCTGAAAAAAGCTGAGGAATGTATCATCCTGCTTATTATTTGAGTAGAAATTACACTATTTTTGTGCCAAATGTCAGCATTAAAGACTCTCTTAGAAACACCATGTAATTTCACATCATTTATCAGAATACTTTACATCAGATGTTTCATTGCACTAGTGCATGTAGGCTAATAGACAGTTTTATCTAAAGTGACTTACACTTCATTCAAAGAAACTGCATTTTCTGGGAATAAACAGCAGGAACATTATACGAGCAATGCATGTTATCCTAAACTTTATTAACTTCTGAGGGCATATTTATAACCTACTCTTAAAAATATGTCTTTTTGTTTTTGTTTTGTTTTGTTTTGTTTTGTTTTTTTTGCAGGGATGGTTCCATGAAGAACCTTTAAAATCCACAGAACAACAAAAGGCTGTTTACAGTGGGAAAAGGTTCTTTAGATTATTGAATTGTTCTTCATACTAAAAACTCATTATTTTTTTGGAACTGTTCGCAGAAAGGTTTCACTGAAAAAAACAACAACTTTATTTTAAGATTGTAACACTGTATTAATTACTTGTATTACTTCTACAATGTATTAAAAACAAATGTATTAATTTAGCTTGAGATCGCACAATGCAGTCCATTGGCAAAATATCACAGTACCCCTAATCCTGAATAGATATCTAGCTGTTCATTAATAAACACTGATCTGAGTTTGCTCTGTGGATATTTTTTTTTCATGCAAAGCATCATATGACTGAAGAAGAATATTAAGTTTCTTATTTCTCATTCTAATTAAATATTTCTTATATAGTTTTTCTTATTTCTTAAGCTTCACTTTTGACTGCCCTTGTGTAATTTCCTGTCATTATGTGCACATCACGGTCACACCTAGACAAAACGAGAAATAGACCTCGGACACACTGGTGCACTCGTATGATAACAGCCACCAAGAACACACATATGTGCCCGTACATGCATCTTAATTGTTGTTATATTTATTAATATCAGTATAGGGCATTTTTTGACCTCTGATGATTTTGATTGGAGGCTGAGGACATCCTTTATGTAATTTTATGAATCTGTGTTGTATAAATATGGCCCATCTTCCCTAATAACGTTGAGAATGTTATAGTAGTACACTAGCTCTCTGTATCTGCCTGATCCAATAATACATTTTTATTGAAGACAACATGGCCGCAAACAACATTGTGTGTAGCAAGATAAATCATGTTTTCCATTTAAGTCACATCCAAATTTTTTCCAGGTTCAGATGCAGTCAAGGGTGTTTGCTGCAGGGTGACAGCAGACACTGGAATGACTGGAGACCACTGTGTCCAGGAAAAGAGATTTGTGGCATCAGGACATGGATAGAAGGGACGCAAGGAAGAGGAGACAACGGCGTGCATGTTATGCTGTGATTAAGGTGATCTGATCGCTATCAAACCCTCGGATTGTCACATACTGCATAGAGCAACTGAGTTTGTTTTTTCTTTCAGGTGTAAGAGGATGACAACATGAAGAAGACAGCAAGAGAATCAAATGAGTATAATAACTGATCAAATACTATGATGAGCTAATATATTTTTGTAAGTGATAATAGAAAGTCAGACAGTCATTTTCACAAAATAACAATCAAGATCCCTCAAAAAAGCTGAAGTTGAGTGGCAGTGATGTTTCCATGAAGAGCTTTTAACACCCACACAACCAAAAAAAGTTTATTAATAGTAGAGAAAAGTCCATTCGATTATTGAAATGTTGTTCACACTAACAAAAAATTTTCTTTTTGGAACAATTCCTCCAAAGGTTTCCAAAATGTGCTATCACTTACAAAAAAAAAATAAATAAATAAAGAGTTTTAAGAGTATAGCATATATTAAAATGTCTTCATTTAGCTTGAGATCTCACAATGCAACCTATTGGCAAGATATCACAGTACCCCTAATCCTGAATAGAGATCTGCCAGTCAGAGTCACTGAAAAATGGAAAATGAGCTATCAGATGTATCACACACACATTTCAATCATATCACTTATTCATCTGCATGAGATATTTGTGATCAGATCCAGATGATTGCTGCTTGCGGCTATATTTTCGATGTTATTGTTTCATCAGCTGGAAACGGAAGAACGTGACCAGGGAAACTGAGAGTCATGTGACCTCATTGCTCTTGTATTGTGAACTCAAGTTCAGCGTTGATTTATGCTTACAGTTTCTATTTAATATTAATATTGAGAACTCATCAATCAAAGCTGTTTCAATCATATTACCAAGTAAAACACTTTCCATGGTCACCAACGGTCAAACTTAAGCCTACAGATATTTTTGCTGGATCAGTGTTTGTATTTTTGCATGTTCACACGCAGGTTATTTCTGGGCGCTCTGTGCTCCTGGCCACTGATTGGCTAGAAACGGGCTATCACAACATTGATAAACCATGTAAATGTATTCTGAGAAAGTTCTGACTGGCGCAATAAAGAAACAGACAGGTTCTGCTGACAGACCACAGACGACCCAGAAAAAAAAAAAAAATTGTTGTCTTTACTGGGGTGTCTTCATTGTAGAACCCAAGCAGAATAAATTCAATCAGTATTTTTATCAATCAGGCCAATAGCAATGCATCACTTCATTTCCATGATGTTTTCCCCGTTAGTCATTACTGGACTGGATGTGAGCATTCAGTCTGCGGGATGATTTATATTACAGCTCCTTGCTGAATATGATTAAGGGAAACCACAGGGGGTTGTGGGGGTTTGAGGACGTGTGTCCAAGTGAAACATACGCTGCAGGGTTTAAAGGTAAATTGGGTAATGGCTGGATTATGGTCATATGGGGTTACTTAATGGTTAAACATATGAATTGGTGACTGAGGAGTAGAAGGTCAGCTACTGTTTGTCATTTAATTTCTAGTGTCTGCAGTGAACTGCACATGCATAAGATCTCCCTGCTTAATACTAAAGAAAATAAAGATGTTATGAGTTGCGTTTGAGTTCATTCTAAATCATTGCTTGTGGCTCAATCTTCCAAATGGAAGATTGTCATATTTTTTAAGGTTGATGAACTTTTCTATGGTTTTTGGGATGACAACATGTAACATATATTAAAATGTCTTCATTTAAGTTGAGATGGCACAGTACAATCTATTGGCAAAATATTGCAGTACCCATAATCCTAAATAGAGATCTCCCAATCAGAGTCACTGAAACTGTGTATCACACACACATTTCAATCGTATCACCCAATGATCCACATAAGCCATTTGTGACTGGACCCAGATGATTGCTGCTTGCGGCTATATTTTTGATGTCATTGTTTTTTAGTTTCATCAGCTGGAAATGGAAGAGCATGATCTGGGAAACAGAGAGTCATGTGACCTCACTGCTCTTGTACCATGAACTCAAGCAGTTGTTCAGTGTTGATTTATGCTTACAGGTTTTTATTTAATATTAATATTGAGAACCCAATCAAATCTGTTTTAAAGGGCACATGCTTTTACTGGCAATGAGCAGGATTTGAGCTGAGTAGTGTTTGTCAGATTACTGACTTTAACATCCGAGTATTTCTGTGTATCCAGAATCATTTTAGTTTTGCAAAATTTGTCTGTAACAATAACAATAACAATGACAATTTTTGTTTTTAGCTAATTGAGCCGAGTATATTCTTTGTTGGGGACTTTCTGATACTTAAATGTTCATTGTGCCCCTCAGAAGAAAGAAGGTTTGGAACGTGAGTAAATGATGACTGAATTTACATTTTTAGCCAAACTGTTCCTTTAACACTTGCTTGCTTGCAAGCTTGGATATTTATGCCTGAAAAATTAAATGTAAGTAAACCTGTAAGCAAATGCCTGGCATTTATTTTAGAGTCAGTCTAATGTTCTCCGTTGCTTAATATTTCTGTCTAAACTCATTAAAAAATATAAAAATCAAATAAGCAACTCAAATTTTAGAGGCATATTACCAAGTAAAACACTTTCCATGGTCACTAACGGTCAAACACAGGCCTACAGATATTTTTGTTGGATCAGTGTTTGTATTTTTGAATGTTCACATGCAGGTTATTTCCGAGCGCTTGGTGTTCCTGGCCACTGATTGGCTAGAACCAGAATATCACTACATTGAAGAACTGAATAAATGTATTCTGAAGTTCTGAAGTATCATTAACAGAATTCATTTCATCAGTATTTTTTGTTGATTTCATTGATCTGGAGCAATGCATCAATTCCTTTCTTTACTGTTAGTCATTATTGGGCTGCATGTGAGCGTTCAGTCCATAGGAAGATGTCCAGAAAGCGTCAACAGATATAGCAGATCGAGGCTGATGGTGCCAAATGGGTTGTGGTTTGGGTCGTGGGGGTTTGAGCACATGTGTCCAAGGGAAACGTACGCCATAGGGTTCAGTCTAAAGGTAAGTCTGGCAATGACTTGATTATGGTAATATGGTTTTTAAACATGTAATTGGTGACTGAAGGTTCAGTCGCTGTTTGTCATTTACCCTGGTGTTTCCAGTGAACTGCACCTGCTTAAGATTTCTTTAAGTGCCTGCTTAATAGTAAAGAATATGGACATGTTACTGTGGGTTGTGTTTGAGTTAACTCTAAAACACTGTTTGTGGCTCTATCTTACAAATGGAGGATTGTCATGTTTGTTTTTAAGGTGCATGAAGAAACCTTTTGTGGTAGGAATAATATCACAGTTCTCACTGGGGTTCGTCTTCACTGTGTCTACCGTTCAATCATTTATGCGGACTCAGTTCAGTCTCAAGAAGGAAGGTAATAAGCCCAGACTGTGGGTAATAAAACAAACTATAGCAGGTTTTATTAAGAATTCTTACATTAAGGGTTAGGAGCAGCTTTATCACAAGCTAGAAAAATGAAAGGATTCTCTTCAAAATAATAATTGACTTGATCAATAAAACTGTGTTTGTCCACAGTTCGGGTGAGTGGAGATACAAGGGATTATGTCCTCCTGGATTCTTGACTGCTTTTCAGATGAGATTTGGAAACACGGCCGCAAACGATATCAAGTGAGTATGTGCCAGTATAAGTCATATTCTTTTGTTGTTGTTGTTGTTAAAGCTGTATGATTAATATCACTGAATGTGAGCATGGCTGTGATTGTGCACAAGGTTGCACATGACTGACATTCAGAACAACAGCATAACTGTGTGATATTGTCTTTATACAGCAGCTCAATAAACAATAAATTAAAGGGGTCATGAATTGCTTTTTTATGTTATAATGTTAGCGAGCCTAAGAGGCAATGATGAAGTAGGCACTGATCTGTCTGTGCAAGCAGTCCTGTGCCAATCTCTATTTCATAATAAAGAAATTTTGATTTCTGAATTTCATGACCTGGAGTCATTTTTATTTCAGACAAAAATCAACCAGTTCACATATTTCTTATTCACCAACACCATCTCACTATTGAGTGAAACTCACTCTGAGCGATCATGGAGCGAAAGAAAACCCAAGAGCTCTGACATTCACAAACCCGCTCCTCCCTCCAGTCAAAATCATACAAACCCTGTTCCCACTTCACAAACTAACAAACTCTGGAATGGCACAAACACAGACGAACAGAGTGATACAAACAGTGAAAAGGCTCAGTGCTGTTAGACTAAATATCAGCGCTCTTGGAACAGGACCAGAAATAACTGTTGTATAAACATGACCATCAAACACAGACCTATTAAAGCTGCATTGGGTTTTTGTCTTTAATGGTAAAAATGGGTCATTTACATATGACAGAGAAGAAAAAAACAGCATTGGCTATTTTATAATTATCATGACATTGTCACATCTGAATTTTCTCCAGATTCAAATGCAGTCGAGGGAATGTGCTAGGGGGTGACGGCACAAGCTGGGACGAGTGGAGTGGTTGGAGTCAAACGTGTGAGGGAAGAGGAATTTGTGGTATAAGGACGCTGATGGAAGAGCTTGGAAACTTCAGCATTCTCAAAAACGTGTGCATGTACTGTTGCGATTAAGGTGATGCAATCGCGCACACACTCAGATGGCAAAGCAACTTCAAGTAAAACACTGCTTGTTTGTTTGTTTGATTACACAGTGGATGTGCTGAGCTGAGTTCTGTTTTCTTTCAGGTGTAAGAGGATGACAACAAGAAAAGTGAGAAGATCAAATGCATCAAAACTGATCATCATACTATGATGAACTAACATGAACTGCACAGTAGTTAATATGCAGTCCGCTGGTCATAACACTTTACTAGACATCCTCTCACTTATTACACAGCTACTTACCAAATCTTAATAAATAGGTATGAAATAATGAGTTTTAATTCTTTCATGTAATTCTTTAATAATTTAGCAGGAGACAAATATCAGCAATAAAGTTTCTTTCTAAGAAGCACCTTGCAGTTTCTCATCCTTTTTTGTTACACCTTACATAAAATGTTCCATTACATTATTATTTTTGGCAGATGCTTCTATACAAGCGACTTACATTGCATTCAGAGGAATCGCTATGCATCATATAAGCACTGCATAGCCGTGTCGCATCTGGTATGGACAGTCAAATTGCTTGTCACTGGAATTTTGTTATGTCGCATCTGGTTAGGGCATGGTGTGAAGGCAAAATTAGATCCGAACATTAAAATTCATTTAGCCTGAGATGGCACAATGCACATCATTTTAATATTTGGTTAAGTGGAATTTTTGGTTGAGCATGGCATCCATGTCTAAAAACATCATCTTTGAAGGACAGTATTATGGTCTTATATTATATTTTGCAGTTTTATAATTCTCTTCCTCACTAACCTGACTGAAGTCTTTAACATTTAAATGTATCTTTGCTTCTCAATTCGCTTTGCTCAATTCAGTTCATTTCTGACTGATCAAAAACTAAATCAATGCTTTGTGAAAATAGGCCCATTTTCAATAACTTTCATTTCTCTAGAACAAGTCTAAAACATAAGAAGATTCTTTACAATAAATGTTTAAATTATTTCTTGTGAACTACTGTGATACCAAAATAAATTTGCCAAATGGCTAAGCAATGCTATTTTAAATGAGCTAAACTTTTTCTTTATAGATAGCTGTTGTCTGAGTGGCATTTGTATTTCTGAGCTACAATCATTTTATTTTAGCATAATTGTCTGATTATTGTCTTGAACCAGAATATCCAAATAATTATGAAATCTGATGTCTTGAGCCACTGACCAGTTTATTTTTTGACTGTATTTACTTTTGGAGAGAGGTTGTTTGCTGTGCTGGTTGGACTTGGATCCAGCTGTTGGTGGAGGATCAATGTCCTACATTGACCTCTGTGACGAGCCGACACACACACACACACACACACACACACACACTCACTCTCTCTCGTCTGTTCTGATCTCCAGCAGGAGACATAAAGACGACTCTCAAACCATGTACAAGTTTCTTTCTCTGATGCTGATTTCACTGCTGACTGTTTTCGGGCAGTATGTGATCGCAGGAGGACGCTTCGAGCGAACCATCAGCAGACCTTTCAGATCTCTGCTGACGGTCCATAACGGGATGAGATGGGGCTCGTGGGGTCAGAAGGAAATGTGTCCGACTGGAATGTACGCCACAGGCTTTAGTCTTAAGGTCACTACCAGTATACATTAGTCTGAGGTAATGTTAATGTTAACTGTTCCCTTTGGCTTGCATATTAGGGGACTTAAGATATTACGTTACAAGATATTGTATTATGTATTATGGCATGACTTTCAATTAAATTTTCTGAGAAACTGCTTAGCGTTGGGCGACATGACCATATCATTGCACTAATACACATCATATAATAGCATTAAAGTTTGCCAAAATAACAACAAAGGCCAGATATAATTTTTAATTTTTTTTTATTCAAAGATAAATTCTATACATTTTGTTTTTATATTTCTTCTTTTCATATTTTGCTGAATTTGAACCATTTCTCCTCAGTAGCCATGTAGCTGCTATGATTTTAAATTATAAACAAAAAACCACAAAATGTTATAAATTAAAACCAAAACCATATCAATTTCATAATTCTCTGTGTCATAGCAAAACAATTACTTCAACTGACAACTATCATACACATACCCAACTTTACCCACATACAGTATTCTCAAATAAATAATATAGCAAAACTCAAGCTGATCATTTAAAAAATGTAAAACAAATATAAAATATGTAAATATTTTACATATACTTTTTATTTTAATATTAGTTTAGGTTTTAGTAATTTTGTTTGGGTTTTTGTCAGCTTAATTTTTTGATGTCTATTTTTTATTTATTAGTATTATTATTTGTTTCAGTTTTACTTAAGTTAATTTAATTTTTAATAATTCAGCCTAAACTAAATGAAAATTAGAAATGGGTAGCAAAATTAAATGTTTACTGAAAGTACAACTGAAAGGTTTTTTTTTTTTCAGTTAATGTAAATTTTTTAAAAGTTTAAGTTAATGATAATAACACAGCTCTAAACTGCTTAGTGTGACTAATTTTATTAACATTATGAAAGTACACATTTGTACTGGTTCATCACATGTTGATGTTTTTCTGAAGGTGGCAGGTATGTGGGAATCTCTGCTGGTTGGTGATAACACAGCGCTCAATGGGATTCGTCTTCACTGCATCAACCCGTCCAAAAGCTCATCGGGCCCATACGAGGACTACGCCACAGTTCAGTCCGACGTAGGAAGGTGAAGAGCTTGAACTGCCTATAGACAGCATCTTATGACAGAGTTGCTGCCTATGTAAACTCTTAAAAATAAAGGTTATATATTGGCATCAATGGTTCAACAAAGAACCTTTACCATCCGTGGAACAATTTCATTCAACAAAAGGTTCTTTACCATCGAAAAAGATTCTTTAGATTATTAAATATTCTTCACACTAGGAAAAAAAAAATAGTTCTTTTAAGAACTGTTCACTGAAAGGTTATTTGGGGAACCAAAACTGGTTCATATGGCATTACTGTGAAAACCCCCTTTTAGAACATTTATTTTAAAGGGTGTCGAGGGCTTCAAATAATTTCAGTTAAGATCGAGCCTAGAAAGCACAAGACAGCATAGTAGGTTTTGGTCGGCATTATCAAAGTTTTTTGCTGTCATGCAGGATTTTTTATTAAACTAACAAATAACTGGTTATACCACTAACATTCCTGTTATTTCCTCAGCTGGGGAAAATGGTCAGATATCAAATGGTGCTCGAGTGGATTTCTGACATCTTTTCAGCTGAGAGTGGAACCCTACCAAGGGACCTGGGACGACACGGCCGCAAACAATATCAGGTGATGAACTTATTTAACTTGTGACAACCAGTTTTCCTAAAGCAGCAGGATTCTGGAGTAAGAATGTCATTCTGACAGCAATTCATAACAAGCTGTGTAAACACATCACTGCATGAGACTCATCTGACACAGATATGAAGTGACCTGGTCAAGCGTCTAGAGTTATTTAACGCTGAGAACTGCACAGTTGGACTCATAGGCTATCTCTGGTTGTGAACATTGTATGGCCTAATCTCCATTTCCAGGTTTAACTGCAGTGGAAATGCAGAAATGCTGCAGGGATCAGGGACGTCGTGGGGCGAATGGGGCGACTGGAGTGAGAAGTGTGGAGGAAAGGGAATCTGTGGCATTGAGACGATGGTTGAGCAGCCGCAGGGAGTCGGAGACGACACGGCCCTCAATGACGTGCGCATGTACTGCTGTGATTGAACTGATTGGTTGTTTCAGAAATGAATCAGTCAGTGGAATTTATTCATGCATCATCAGTAAACCTACCTTCTAGTCGTGCTTAACTAGTTTTGGGCAGAATGAATTGGGCAAATCTAAGAGTGAGAGATTGTTTCCCATTCACATTTAATGGACAACAACGAAAACAGCATATAGTAAGATCTTGAACATACTGAAGAATTTACTTATGTTTTCCTCAGGTTTGTTATGAGATAAGTTTTGTGACTAGTTGTCAATTTCCATGAAGTTACTATATGTGATTCCTTGAATGGATATTATTAAAAAGGTGAATTATGACATATTTATTTAGTGTCTCCTCATGGGTCAGTTCTTACCTGTCTTAACTTAAAAAAACTAGTTCCCTCAAAAAATAAAATAAATACCAAAATAAAGAAAAAGTCTGTCTTTTTACTCACCTTGGAGTTGTTAAGGTCTAACAGTGCTTAAACGGTTTTGACCAGAATGAATTGGGCAGATCTAAAAGATATATTTAAAAAAAAAAAAAATCATTCATATTTACAAGACAACAACCACAACAACAGCAACAAGTCTAATTTTAAAAGATCTTGAATATACTAAAAAATTTACTTGTGTTTTCCTCCAGTTTGTTATAGCCAAAATTTTTGTGAATAGCTGTCAGTTAACTATTAAGTTACTTTATGTGATTCTGTGAATGGATATCAGTAAAAGATGTATGATTATTTATTGAGTGTCTCTTTATGGGTCAGTTCTTAGGAATTTTATGTTCTCTTCAACTTAGAAGGATAGTTTTCTCAAAAAATAAATAAATAAATAAATACAAATTCAGTAATTTTTTACTCACCTTGGTAAAGCAGTATGACCTTCTTTTTCCGAAAACGCAGTGAAACATTTAAAGATGTCCTACTTGCACTCGATCATATAATATAAGAACTCTTCAAGTTTTGAAGAAAGGACGCAAACCCCTCATAGCTACTCCTTTGCGACTCATGTCGTAAGACATACCATAGGGTTTGGTTTGGTTCTCTGAAGTAAATGTCCGTTACGTTTGTCGGTTATCATTGAAGGCAAGCACTGATTTCAAAAAATGGGCGCGAATTTTCGTAGGCACGCTGGCGCGAACTGCTGCTCTCGTGAACGTGCACCTTAGTGCAACGGTCAAGGTCAAGATTTTCGCTAAATAATATTTAACATGATTATTATTATTAGTCGACCACATGGAACCTGAAACTGTTTATAGCCACTGTAACCCGACAGGACAAACGGCCCCACGACATCCAGTGAGTGCTTTGACTGTTTAACACCACAGTGGTGGATATTCCACTGAACAAACTGACAACAAACACAATATGATGTATAGTGTTTATGCAACATGTAACTCAAGAGATGTTTCTTGTAAATACAAAAATCTCAAATGAATGGAAGTGAATTTTGAATTTAGAAACGAATTTCTGAAATTATGAATTCACATAAATAAACTCTAAAGGTACGGATGCATTTGCCATTGTTTGGCAAATTTTGGGGGGCAAAATCCAGTCATTTCAATTGGAATCCATATGATTGTGAATTTCTCATGCAAGTGATTTTGTATTTTTTGCAACAAGTTGGTCACATGAATTCGCTGCATTGGGCATCAGAAAGCAGATTTTTTTGAAAGTGACTTCTCTGAGCTGCGCTTCATAGAACACTATTCCATTTTGAAACAGTCCATTTTAAATGAGTTTTGGCCCACAGGACACGATTTTGCATGATAGAGCTTTAGTTGGCATCTGCAGATGGCACAGCGGATTGTGTTTACCGACAGTGGTTTCTGGAAGT
>JAUZSZ010000136.1:1869348-1882194 GCA_034780575.1 Labeobarbus marequensis
TGTAGTCTTGCACTTAGCTGTGTCATTCTGTGCATGTGCGGATATCCTTAATGTGGAGGCCGGACACCTCATCGAGAGATGGAGGAGGGGAAGGAAAGAGAAACTGAGAGAGAGAGAGAGAGAGAGAGAGAGAGAGAGAGAGAGACATAGTCATAGTCATGTGTTCTTTGCAGTGGATCATAACTAAATACAGTAACCCAAAAATAATTATTTGTTCACATGCATCATACTTATAAAGATATAAAGTATGTGCATGTCTGAAATACGGCAGGATCTCTTCTCCACTAAATGTCTTTTAATCAGTTGGTGATTTTAGGACTATTGTTTTATTTTAAATCAAGTATTTTAGTTGTAAAGTGTGTTTGTGCATCTTTCTTAAAAAACAAACAAAACGTCTGATATTTAATATTTAATGTAATGACATTCAGACAATTTTAAGGCAATAGGTACATTAAGACAATTGTTTTGTATTCCAAGCTTCTGATCAATTTAAATATGCAAATGAGGCATTATGTAATTAAAAATGCACTAATTTGCATTTATTTCCAGAAAATTAATCAGAACATTGGATAAAGCCAGATACAAAATTCTTGTTTCATTTTGTTGCTGCATTAGAGGTGAAGGTTTTTATAGAGGGGATTTTGGATATCTCTTTTTATCATTCCATAAATCAGAAAATACTGTCAACACTCAGAAAAAATTTAATTTTTGCCTTATTTTTAATATAATATCATAGAAATCAGCGTGAATGATATATAAACAAACCCCTCAGTAAAAATCTTCAGAATATAGATAGGAATAAAACTGCTAAGTTTGCTGCATGTAAGTTCTGCTGAAGTGGAGAAAAAACTTTTAAGATGCTTTGAATTTGAAATCTACAGAAGCAAGTGTACTAAAATGAACTTCTGAAATGTGTATTTTGGACGCTTTCTTTCCAATGGTCTGAAAGACATGTTATGGAAGAAAACAGCCCAAAATCTTTACCAATGCATGAAAAAAACAACACAAAAAAGCAATGGTTTTGCCTTAAGTGAGACTCAAGTGTTCAGGGTCACTGTGTTTCTTGAGCTCCATGAGGAACAGAACAAATGTTCTCTGATCAAGTGAATAAAAGAGTTCATCTGGGTCCAAAATGATGACATCAGCCGTTCAAAGGTTTGTTGCCAGACAGAAACATCAGCAAACTGATAGAGCCAATCAGAACACTCACAAACGGTGTGTTGAAACAATGCTGATGAGGTAACACTCGTCAACAACATCAGTCAACGATCCAATCAGCTTCACAAACACACTGAACGCTTACAAATGCAGAAAAGCGCCACAGGTAAATAAGCAGCATTGATTACTCAGACATGTATTTTTGTTATCCGTATCTTTGTTTGGCAAGAAGCAACCTGTCTTAAAAGTACACAATTGTTGATTGCATCACATCCTAAAATGAATCCTGTCACCCTTTATACAACCTTCATGCCGATCCAAACCCATGCGACTTTTTCATCCTTAAAAAAACAGAAGTAGATATTCACACAGCTTATTTCCATACAAAAAGAGACATGACTATGAACTGTTGCATGCAAAAGAGTTGCATAAAAATGCAGGATTTCTAATTTATTTATTTATTTTTGTTTGTTTGTTTGTTTTTTGCAATGCCAAAGTCATGGGTTCCATTCCCAGGGAATGCAATGCAATGATATGCCAAATGCATAAATGTAAAAAATAATAGCAAACGGGTTTGGAAAGATATGTAGGTGAATAAATGATGGCAGAATTTGTTATCTATTCCTTTAACAAAAGCTCTATTAAAAAGAACATAAGACCCAACTGTAAATAATGGCCATGTTTTATTACGTAAACTCTTATCAGCTTCTAGAAAAGCAAACATGAACCTTTCTCTTTCCTCATAGCTGAAGTTAAAAGTTGCCTATTCTTTTTAGCAAGCCACAGCAGAGTAAGAGACATGGTGTATAAACTGAAGAAAAAAAACTTTTTACATGTTTTAAATTAAATAAACTTTATCATTCTGCCCACACAAGGTCATTTACGGATCACTGACATGAAAACCGCTGGAATGCAAGAAAAACTGACAGGCAAATGAATCCCCCAAAGACTCGGCCCATAAAAACATGTTTTGGCTCACTGTTCGTTTACTGACAGCAACATCACGGGCCGTTTTGTGGGGCTGAGAGACCAAAAACTTTGCCCTTTGCTCAGGCCGGTGCTGATGGCTATCCCCCAATCACAAGACATTTCAGCCTGACACAGAGATAATCACATCACTTCACCTCAAAACTAAAAAAAACAACCTGCACCTGCATGAACGCACGCTTCAGAGATCTGTGCCGGAAGATATATACGTGAGGAGCAAAATACATACTGTGAGACGCACAAGTTAGAAACATCTGGGACTTAAACATGGAAATACAGTTTTAGGATTTTGAACCTTTTAAAACAAAGTAATTCTGACATAAAATGAAGCTTTTTCCTCAGCATTTTCAATTTTTCATTAAAAATTACTATGCTGGTATCATTTGCAGTAACAAATGTTGAAATAATTTAAGAATTGAGAAGCATTTTCAGACATTTAGACCCCACTATAAACAGTTTATAACTGTTTAATCAAACTTACTCTTTTGTTTTTTTTTTAATTATCTGAACTGTTCAGACAGCATACATTATATATATAAAAACATGAAAACATATCAATGTGTCATTCAACAACCACATTTAAACATATTCAAAGGCCTATAACTGAAATTTCAGTACTAAATTATCATGATTAAATTTAAATGAGTCTACTTTAATGTCTAAAATATTAAAGAAAGCAATCAATAAGGTCTCACAGTGAGCAATCATCTTTAACATGAATTACTCCTTCTTAATGATTTTTTTTTTTTTTTAAATTAGTGATTTTTTAGAAGTATTGTTCATTATTACTTCGTGTTAACTAATGAAACCTTATTGTAAATTGTAACTGCATAATCTTAATAATACATGTGTTTTGTTTTTTCTTCATAAAATAATGTTAGGACATCTTCCATGAGATTGGATTAGTCTGGTTTCTGTATCAAAAGCAGCTTGACCACAATAACAAGAGTATCTGATAAACCAGTCGGGCCCAACCATATTTCTGCCGGGATTATTTCACTCTCTTGGCCCGTGTTACACACTTATTGGGTTGAGAAGAGAATCTCATCACTGAAAGGTCCCTCAAAGCACCGCAAAGCCATTACAATTATCAGACGCCGTCCTCTCTGGAGCCACGAGGCGCACGCGTCGCCCCAGTCTCTGTGTGAAGGTCACTGGGCGCATCCTTTTAACGCTGGCCTCCTTCACACCTAGTGATTAAACATCCTCTGGAAAACATCTACGCTTGGTTATGCGTTGATTTCACGTCTCATCCGGGCGGCTTGAACAGTTTTAATGATCCTTTTAAACAAGCAACGCGAGCGCGGCTCAGAATAGCCCGCCAGGAGTCTTTTTAGCGCGGAGTCAGTCGGCTTGCTGGGAACGTTCTTCCAGCTTTAAATCCCTATTATCGGTTGTCATGTACATCAGTGTTTATCAGCCAACCTTTTCTGTAGATATCGGTATTGCATTGACCATTAAAAAACCCATATCGGTCAACCAGTTCTTCTACCAATAGCTATAATATACAGTGGTGTCTAAATGTCTGGGACCACATTGATAGGTTAGGATTTTTTCATGAAAATATGGAAATAAATAATAATTTACAGTGGTGTCCAAATGTGAGACCACATCAGTTTTTACATGCAAACTTGAAAATAAATAAAAAAGGTGACCAAATGTCTGAGACCACATTGAAAATCGACAATTTTTTTTCATGCTAATGTGGAAATAAATAATAATATACAGTAGTGTTCAGATGTCTGAAACCACAATTAAAATCTGGGATCTGGAAATAAATAACAATTTACAGTGACATCCAAATGTTTGAGAACACATTGAAAATGTTGGATTTTTTACATGCAAATCTGGAAATAAATAATAATTTACAATGGAGTCCAAATACCTGAGACCAAATTGGAAATATGGCATTTCTTCATGCAAACCTGGAAATAAATATTAATTTACAGTGATGTCCAAATGTCTAAGACCATATTGAAAATCTAGGATTTTTTCATGCAAACCTGGAAATAAATAGTCGTTGGATGTTAAAAAAGGCAAATGATGTGAAAATGAAGAAATATTTGAGTCGTTGCAACATTTCAAGGATTAAATGTCAGTAAATGAGTGTCATTGATCGTGTGACTGTACATTTGTACAGATGGTCAGATTTCCTGAAGATGCTCTTTCATGATGGAGAACATGATCATCAGCTTTTGTTGCTCCAATGCACTAATGCAACTAATTTTTCATTTTAACTTTCACTCAAATTGGCATTCTGTTAATATACTTTGTAAATAAACATTTTGTATTAAATGAGAAAAATGCAAGTGCTCTCAGACTTTCAGATATTTCATATCTTCCCTGTCTGTCTTCAATTGGAAAGTGAAATAGTCATTTGCAGAAGCCCAAATCAGGACAGACGTCTCTCCGAATGCAGTCTGGCATGGGTTGGTATATTTATCCATCTCCACCGCTCTTATTTACGGGCCGGGACCCTGTGTTTCTCCTGTATTGGCTCTTTTTCAATCTCCTCTGTCCTGACTCGTATAACAGCGCTTGTCCCCTTTGATCATTTACTTAATAAAGTTGTTTGTCCGTGGCGGATGGCACAGGCCGAGGTTTGTCTCGATGGCTGATTGCCTGCGCCGTGTGACTGGAATGAGGTCCAGTCAGATGTCACGTTTGATTTGACTAAATTAACAGCGCAAAGACAGGCTTGTTTTCTCCTGTGACATCAGGCACCTGCACTGCTATGCTTAAAGAAGAGCAATAAGTCATTAAATCTGTATGTACCTTCAAATTTGAGTATACAATGGGGTTCAGAAATCTTTTTGTTTACATTTTATGTTAAATCAATGATTCTAAATGGCATTATCAGCATAACAGTTTAAATGAAACATTTTATTAAATGACTTATGACAAGTTGGACTCTAAAAGTGCAAAACCTGAAGATCATGAATGTCTTGAATCAATGCTAGGAAATCTGACCGTCTGTAGAAAGTTACTTACATTCGATTAGTCACCTAAATAACTACTTTTTGTTTGAAATTTTTGTTTAAAACTTTATATTATTTGCAGTTTAAATATTGTTAAAGAGAATATTTTAATGTTTTGTTGTCTTTGGTGATGTTTGGACCTCACTGTAACCCTAATATGAAAATAATTTCAAAGTATTTGAATCTAAAGTCAGTTATCAACTGTTTAGCATTATATTACGCTGATTAATATGCAAGAAGTTACAAATTTAACTCAAAACTACAAAGGTTCTTTACTGACATTAATGGTTCCATGAAGAACCTCTAAATCAATGGAATCTTAAATGTTCTTTAGAATTTTAAAATGTTCTTCACACTATTTGAAACGGTTCTTTGAGGAACCAAAATCAGTTCTTCTATGACATCGCTGTGAAAACCCTCATTTTCAAGTGTCAACACTTACATGCATGAAATTCAAGCATGAAAACAAAGCGGCCAGCAATTCTCTCTGGGTCAGACATTTCTGATGTCATGACGTGCAACTCCTCTAACAGCCTATTTTTGCTTCGTTATTTGCGTCTCCTCTCTCCTCCAAAACGCTGAACAAAAGGCAGGTGCCGGGCTGCACATCTCTGCCTGTTTAACCCAAGACAAGGTGACGTTTTGTGCGTTGAGCTGAGGGTCACTCAGAGATTTCTATCAATAATTCATCGAGCCGCTGCAGCCTCTGTTCTTCTTTTCAATTCCCCTGCAGATCACATAATACCTTCCCCCCAACCCAAAGCCATCTGTGAGACCAGAGCCCTGCAGGGAAACAGCATTAAAGCGCCTACGCCAACATCTCAAAGCACAGTTCTGCTTAAAATTGCATTCTTGATGAAAGAAAATGCATTTGTTTGCTTGACAAAACAATGGCCTTCTGTGGCCGATCACATGTGCATTTCATTAGCTGAACGCATTATATGCAAAGAATCAATAATGGCATGTTTTGACAAAGATGCTCATGTTTTGGTATGTGATTTAACAGCTGAAAGACACACTCCTTCTCCGAACCTTTTGATACTCAAATGCATTGTTCTTTAAGGGAGAGATGCACAGTTTGTGTGTTTTTCTCAGCTGAAGTTAATGCACAGGCTCGCACACTTGTGTTGCACAACGCATGAGGCATCAGAGCTGTCCATTATTTCAGTGAATAATTGTGCATCATCCTACAAATGAAAAATCAATATGCACCAAGCTTTTATTTTAATGCACTGATAGGATGCTCTTCAACAACAGGACACCCTCTCTGACACCTCGCACGCCAAACTACAAAATTCAAGTCTTGCTTTTTCTTCATCCGAACAAAGGAAAAGGGGGTCCTGCACCGCCCATCGCTAGAGGGGGCAGCACGCCTGATGTAGAGGGGCAGGAGGGGAATAACAGTCCAGTAATTACCAACACATCCCTATTCAGCACCTCTCTGAAAGCGTTCCTTTCTTCCACAGCATACACTTGCAACATTTCAAATGGTTTAAATTAAACAAACAATAATAATTATTTAAAAAAATAAAAACAGCAGCGGTGCGATACATTGTTTCACTCGGGACGTTTAAAATAAAATAAAAACGCCGCACGTCTTCGCATCAGTTTAAAAAAAAAAATCCTCGCACCAAAGTCTAGATCGCCACAGAAGATGTTCAAAAGCAGATACCTTGTCTTACCTGCAAGCCGAAGGGCCGACATCCTCTGAAACTCGGGCTCCTGTAACCACTTCCACATGCGGCGAAACGTTTCGCGGCCGGACTTGAGTTTACTCCAGGGTTTGGGGTTCCGCAGCAGGTCGGAGAGCGTGCCCTGCGAGCGGCACAGCACCCGCTGCGCGAAGATGGCCTGCGGGATGCTGTAGCGCTTGAGCTCGGCCGTGATGCGCTGCGCCACTTCCTTGGTGTTGATCTCTTCCAGCTGCCCCGAGCCGGAGCCCGGCGCTCCGGAGGAGGAGGAGGAGGAGAGCGGTCTGTCCCGGTTGGAAGCCAACACGGGCCCGTGGGATTGAGGGTGGCCCGGATGCCCGTGCATCCCGTTGAGATGCGGCGGGATCATGCCCGCCGCGGGGCCACCGAGGCCTCTGGAGAGGTGCTGGTCACTTCTGGCCAGCATGGCAGTGTGCGCGTCGAAGTTGGAGCTCAGCATCTTATCGTGGCTGTGCGCGCCGTAGTTGTGGAGCGTCTGCTGCGCGTTGTGGATGGAGCCCAAGCCGTTGCCGAGAGGGGACAAGCTCTGCCCCATCCCGCTCATGTCTTTGTGGTAGGGGCTGTAGAGGTTGTTCATGGCTGGTAGAGTCCTCTCGTCCCGCATGAGGGTGAAGCTGCCGCTCACGTTCCCAGAGAAACGCTGGTGGTGATGGTGGTGATGGTGCGGATGGTGGAATTTGTCGGACACGGTGGAAATCGGCGGCAGGGGCTGCAGAGGGGTCAGAGTGGTGTAGGAGCCGCTCATCCCGGATGGGGAGGTGTCGCAGGGCATGCTCATGGCGTGATGGAGCGGCAGCGAAAGCTCGGGACGGTACTCTCCTCCTGCGCCGCCGCCGCCGCCGTCCAGAATCGAAGCCATGCTGGAGACCATCGCGGAGCGCGACGGCGCCACGGTCAGATCCTGGTGTATCCGCAAGGAAGCCCCCGGATTGCGGTTGTGATGGGGGCTGTGGCTGCTCATCAAGTCCTGCTCATGGCTTAGGCTGCCAATGTCCATTGTCATCTCTGGGTTCATGGCGTACGCATCCAAATCCTTGGCCAGGCATCGATAGGCGTTATAGGCAGTCTTCATTCAGTCCATTGATTTGTGTCCAATTTTGTGCCAGGGATGGGTTTCTCTCCGTATTTGTTTTGCTTCCTCCCCCCCCTTCTCTCTCTCTCTCTCTCTCTCCCTCTCTCCTAAGGCCTCTCGGGTTTTTTCCTCCTTTTTTAATGAATAAAAAACACCGATCTCTATCAGACGGGCCAGTGCTGATTTCTCCCCATGTCCGAGCCCTCTACTCCTCCTGCGTCTTCTGTTTGAGCAGCTGGAGGTGTTTGGGGTGGGCTTGCTCCGCGCGCACCCGACCCTGCTGAAAGGGGCGGAGAGTTGACCTTGATTGACGCGCCGGCGGTCCAATCGTGTTCCTCGCCAGCGCGCCTCTGGCCAATCGCTGACGCTCCACAGAGTCGCTGGCTTTGCATCTGGAATCGCGCGTCAGAAGGGCGCTTCGCTGTCATTGTAAACGCATCGTTTATCCGGTTCATCCTCTACGAAACAACACAAAAACATAATCACATGAACAGATCTATTCCAAATCCTGTAATTTAACTGTACACTCTCTGGAAAAAAGCTACTAAGGGGTAAAAGGCACATCTTTGTATCTTATTTACCCTCAAAGGGCACATATTAGTACCTTAAAGTTACACTTTAGCACCTAAAGTGTACACATTAGTACTTTAAAAAAAAAAAGGAAATTCTATATCTTTATTTTGTGCATCGTCGTGCATATTGAGCAAATTGCTGAATATTTGTTTTTTCTGTTTTTACTTCGATGGATCAGTATCTATCTATCTATCTATCTATCTATCTATCTGATTTCATCCATTGAATTTAAACACTGAACACCTGCACATACTGTACGTTTAAATGTTGTCTTTTCCCCCGTGTTTTCTGCGAATTAACCATTAATTTAACTCTTCCTCATTACATGCGTTACATTAATATTTACAAGTTTAATTATGCATATTAATTTTGGGCTCTGTAAATATAAATGCACACACTGAAAACAGGAGCCGATCATTCTCTTGTTTGTAATTGTAAAATTTTGCTAGGGTCGTTTTAAGGCTTTATTCTGTTTCCAAACACAATTTTACAGCGCGTTAAATTCTAATGTCTAAAAAAGAATCAGAATTTGCAGTGCATGACTTTTAGATATACAAAAGAAGTCTACTTTTTAAATTTGAATAAGCTCTGCGTGCTTGTTTTAAACCTCAAATCATATCCTTCTCGCGCTAGAGTTCCTCAGTCTAAATCGATCAATCCACTCGCGCAGTAACTTCTTTTACGCGCATCATGGTCTGATCCGGCTTGAAGTGATTCAGAAGGAACAGATTTCTCGAATGCCGGTTGCTATTTTGTTTGGAGGATGCGCAGATGTTGCTTTTGTTTAAAGCGACTGTAATTAAGGATGAGCGACAGAAGTCTGAAAAGCGTGACCTATTTTTCTTTTGATCAGCTGTCAGAGGAGGAGCAGGAGGTGCAGGGGGCCCAGTGTCCTCCTCAAGCCTTTCAGCTGCCACAAATTGGAGGAAAAGTGTCTGTATAGGCTACCTGCTGCAGGAGCTGCAGTGACGGACACACACGAGCTTGATTCTTACTCTGATGTTCTACGAGAGCTTTTGTGCTGCTTTGCTTTGGCGCACTCCACCTATAATGCGAAGAATCACTGACTGAAAAAGGCCCTTATTCATGTCAAAGAAAATCGATATTTGAAAGAGAGAGAGAGAGTCTCCAACGTGGACGTTGTTTTCTTTGCGTAAAAGACTAACGCCAAACTCACTGTAGCTTTACATTCCGTTCACTCTTAAAAAAGAGCGATTTTTATGATATTAGTTCCATTTAGAACAATTAGTATTTTTATATATATTTAACAGTATTTTTTAGGCTTTTGTAGATCCTAAAAACACTTTTTACAACATTCACAACAGTAAAATCACCAAAACACACGAAAACAGAAAATATGCCTATTATGCATTGACAAAACTGTTACATGTTTTATAAATTGTTTTCTAATTTTCTAAATTGTAAAATAAAAATAAAAATAAAGAAAGATAGAAAAATGCCAAAATTTGCAAATCGTGGGTCACTTTATTTTGACTTAAAATATAGATGATGGAGTAGAAATTATTACAAATGTTTCATTAAATGGCTGGAAAAAGATGACATAATGATGATAAACATTTTTTTTTTCTTAATAGTCAAGTGGGCATATTTACTGGCCTATGCAGATAAACCTAAAATTCTCAAATAGCCTCTCAGTATAAGACAAATATCATTTTAAAAATCAACATACACCTACAACACTACATAAAACAGGGAAAAGTCAAAGACCCGGTTTCACAGACAGGGCTTGGACTAAGCCAGGATTAGGTCATAGTTCAATTAGAACATTTAAGTAATTTTTTATAGGAAAAAAATATTACTAGTGTGCATCTTGAGACAAAACAAAAGCACTGGTATACTTTAAGATCAATTAATGCAAGTTTAAGACTTACATTTTAGTCTAGGACCATAGGCTTAAGCCTTGTCTGTGAAACCGGGGGATTAATAAAGATTTGACATTATTTAAATCCATTTAGTTTAGTTTTTATAAAAATTCAAAACAATTCTGGTTTTCTGTGAGATTAGTTGTATGCATCTCATTGCTGATTGCAATATCAAACCGATAAATACTCTGATTAATGTAGCCTATGTATTTCAAATAATAATTAAAAAAAAAAACAATAATGTAGACAACGCGTCAGTTTCACGGCAAACGTTCAGATGTGATGAGATTAACTCATTTTGCTTCATCTAAATGGATTAAGTGTAAATGAAACACACTTCAGTTTGTTATTATGATGCATAATTTCTTCTTTCAAGCTAAAAGCTGAAGAAGCCCGAGTGACTCTTCGATTGGGGCAGTGATTTTTTTTTTCTTCTCGCCCTGTCTTTCCTCATTTCTGTCGCTCTCTGGCCATCTGCTGTGTAAGTGCAGCACTATTGATCAGAATCAATGCGCCCCGGACCCCATGATGCTGCAATTACCGTCCTGCGCTGCATCTGTTCGGGGCGCGTTCAGAGATCCGGCGGCTCTCGGTAAGTCTCTGACCTTCCTCCAGCATTAAACGCGGCTGAAATGCGCTTCTTTTGCTCGCAAATGCGCGGCGCACATCACATTACAGAGAAACGTCCACGAGATCCGTCTGAATTAGCGTCGAGGCGAACGGGAAAATTCAACCAGTGTTTTGGCTTTTACAGTCGTTTAATATTTTTATTGAGCCGCAGCTGTAAATATGACAATACAGTCTTTGGGCTCGGCGAACATAACATGTTAACCTGCTGTTACAAAACACTTTTGATTGGACTTTTGAACTTTTACAAAGATGAGGTTTGGTTTCTGACATTCTCAGTGATTTTTGCGTATTTAAAATGTAATTTAATTTGAATATACAGCGTTAAGAAACTAGAGGCATGTCATTTTGTTGGTTGCAAATATTCTCATTCTGTTAATTTTATTTACATAAAATATCAATATAGCCTAATTCTGATGTCAAGCAAAACAATAACTATCAGATCTAAGTGTTGTTTCATAGTTTATTTTAGCTAGTTATATTATTACAATTATGCATTATTATTTTTTTATTATGTTTTACTTGAAATGAAGATGATTTTAATGCGATGAACTGAAATAAACGTGCAGTAGGCTATCTCAAGGGGCCTTGAAATCTGTACCTATACGATAAAACTAAACAAAATCACTTTTTAAAAGTTAAAACAAGAGATTTGAAAGTCTGTGGTGAGTTTACATGTCACAAGACTTTCAGAAAACACACACACACACACACACACACACACACACACTGAAGGCAGTTGGTTTGAGTCTGTTGTTCGGATCTTGTCGTGCATGAAATGTTTTAACAGGTGCTCAGAGATTATTCTTTTTTAAAATTCTCTAATTAAGTTTCACAGGCGTGTAAATCTGTCTGTGCGACTCATATCTCACATGACAATAATGTTTTGAATAATGTAATACATTAGTGAGAGATTTGTTCAGAATGCGGCATTAATTCATACAATTTTCGAGTTGTTTTTTACGTGAAAAATCAGACTAAAATTAGTTATGCATACTTTTAAAACTTGCATACACGATCTTCTGTAGCATATACAAAAGATCATGACTTCTTTTGAAATATACACATTAATTTCAAAATAAACACATTAAATAGGCCTAGTTGAAAAATTACATTTGAAACTATTTATATTAAATTGAAAACTTAATGTAAGCGTATAAAGGGTTTAGAAACACAACACGACGTTAATATCTAATATAACATTACCTTTTGTCCGTGGTTTTATTCTTCCTGACGTTCACACCACATGAGTAGCGTTTTTCGACCAAAATATTTATGGTCATTCTTTGGGAATGAAGATTTCAGGTTTGATGCTCTGTTCAACGCATTTTACATTGAGATTGTTGAGGAATTATAAGGACGCAGATTTGAAAGGTCACAGGAGATAAGGTGACCCCTGACATTTGACCTCTCAGAATAACCTGCTCACTGGAACAAGGATGTCAAACAATGCAAGGAAAAAGAAAGAATTAAAAAATTCAACTACAGATATTTAAATGATAAACAAAAATCCAAAATGGACAAAATAAATATGATGAAAAAAACACACAATTATGTTGTAGGTTATATATGTTTATCCCAAAACAAAAATGTATGGTCCCTAAAAAAAGTGTTAAACTGAGGTGTGTGTGCTGGTGCAGAGAGTCTCTGATGATCATATTGATTGTTTTGAGTGTTCAGGGTTAATTAATAACGCTCTTGCTTTGCATGTGTGAGCAGTTTAACATGGAAGTGCTTTAATGATTGTGTTTTCTCCAGAAGAACGCTTCAGTGTGGTCTCTATTGCATATTCCTCCATGATCTCTTCATCGTGTCTCCTTCTCTATTGCTGAAAGGTTGTATTTTGCTTGCTTTGT
>JAUZSZ010000136.1:2321991-2332072 GCA_034780575.1 Labeobarbus marequensis
TGTATCATAGTCAATCAGCAATCAAACAAATATGAATGAGCAGACAGATGAATGAATGAATGAATGAATGAATGAATGAATGAATGAATGAATGAATGAATGAATGAATGAACAAGCAAATGACTGAGGAAAATGTGCAAATGACTGAACGAATAAAATGAATAAAACAAAATGAATGAACAAATGAACTAATGAATGAACAAACTAATGAGTGAATGAACTAAAAAAAATAATGTATGAACCAAACACTTAAAAGAATTATTTAAAAAATGAATGAACAAACAAATAAATAAATTAACGATCAAGCAAATGAAATGAATGAACATACAAATGAATGTCAAATGAATGGATGAACAAACTAATAAATGAAAAAAAATGAATGAACACAAATGGGTGAAGAAATTAATAAATTAACAAACTAATAAAAATTCAACTAATGAATGAACGAATGAATGAATGAATAAATGCATGGACAAACTAAATGAATGGACAAACAAACAAATTATTCAATTAATTAATTTAAATGAATAAATGAGCAAACAAAATGAACAAAAAACACAAACCAAATGTATGAATGAATGAATGAACTAACTAATGCACAAACAAAAAACCAAAAGCTAATTAATAAATTAAAAAATTAATGAACAAACGAATAAGTAAAATGAATGAATGATTAATTGAATGACTGAATTAATAAACAAGCAAACAAAATGATCTAAGAAACAAACTAATGAATGAACAAGCAAATAAATGATCGAGTGTACAAGTGAATTTGTGGTTACTTTCAAGTTGGAGTAGAGTAAAACAGTAGTTGTTGACATTTGTTGAGAGTATGGAGTTGCTGATTGGTGTACTGATTCAACAACGCAACCAATCAAACGTCAAAGGAAACAAGAGAATAACTGTATTGCCACAAGCCGAAAAAAAATAAAGATAAATAATGATACCTAAGAGGGGTGTTAATGGTTAACGAAAACTGCATTTCATAATGAAATTTTGATAATGACAGGCCATGATTAAACAATGGAAGAGAAGGTCAAAAAGAGAAAGAGTGTGTGAAAAAGAGAGCTCCATCTTGTTGATAGCTGGATTTCACTCCAGTTTATTGTGAGCCATTGCCTCTCAATTACTGACATTACAACAGGTACATATGTGATTGAGCAGAAACAGAAGAATGCTTCTCTACTTGAAGCTACTAATTTGGCTAATCAACAATTATCTGTCATCTGTTAACCATTGGATGATACGTGGGATGATCACCATTAAAGGTGAAGTGTGTCATAGGTTGATACAATGAAAAACGCTAATATTGTGGTTCAATGGCTCTATCAAAATATACAGATTACAAGTGAGTGCAAAAACCACACACTTAACACCTTTAACACTTCACTGTGCAAAGATCTTACCTCCATACTTCACTGGGGAATGATCAACAGTAAACAGATTTGTCTCATTTAGGTGTTAAATATGAGGGGTTAACCTTTAAGCTGAATGAATTTCTGTTCAAGTGTAGGGTTAAGTGTTGGTACGTAGCAGCTTAATACGTTTGTCACTTTTGAGTACTTAAATGTTTTTTTTTACACACAGGTTCTTTAAGGGAGGGACAATGGCATTCTACAACCAAATTTGCTTTAGAAAATGTCTAAAATATAAATTGGTCAAGTATACTGTGCACATAACTGAACAACTAGTTTAAGATCACCCAAAAATGTAAATTCTATCATCATTTACTAACTCTCATGTTATTCCAAAGCCAAAGTATGACTAACTTTCTTCTGTAGAACATAAAAGAAGATAAAAACAACTCAATATGTGCTATTCTTCTTCTTCTTCTGTCATTTTAATGCCAGACATAGAAAATCAACATGAAAGATTGAATTTCTGGCACCTACTGGACTGGAGTATAAGAGACAAATGGCATGCACCACAATTTTACTGTTAAAATGGTTTAAATATTGCATTGTTTCTCATCTAAACCAATTGGAGAACTCGGAAAATGGTCATCAAGTCAGGTACACTATTTTGATGTGTACTCACAATGTGCTGCCACTGTATTGAATTTACTCAGGTGCACACAGCAAACTAGGGGTTTAAAATTGTACATTTTGGGGTACAACAGCTTGTCACTGGAGCAGTACCCTTAAAAGGACATATTTGTACCTTTTTTTACCACTAATAGGTATATATTAGTTACATACATATTACATATTAGTAGTAATACGTACCCATAAGGTATTAATATGTACATATTAGGGGTTAAAAAAATAGGTACAAATATGTCCTTTTAAGGGTACTGCTCTAGCAACAAGCTGTTGTACCCCAAAAGGTACAATTTTAAGCCCATATTTTCTGTGTGTGAATATTCATCTACTGAATCTCATGTCTTCCACACAAAAAAAAAAAAAAAAAAGTCATTTTTGTTTGGAATTACATGAAGGTGAGTGAATAATGGTATAATTTTACATTTTAAGTGAACTGCCGTTTCATGCATTGATGTCACTGCATTTTGGTGCTTGACTCAAAGAAAATCACAGAAATACTAACACAATTTTTGATGCTGTTTCTCTCCACTGTTGTAACTCCTTTGGGAAACAGCAAAGAGTCAAAGAAAGATGGATGAGCGAGAAACTGGTAGTTCTTCAAAGGTTTATTATATACTCTAATGTTTTACGAACCTCAATCAGCGCCAAAACACACAGCCTTTCCTTTATGCACCTTTATGCAACAAAACTTTTCATAATTATACAAATCACATGCAGTGACTTGTAAAAGAAGACACACTTATAGGCATTTCTGGCAGACTTACAATGGACGCCGCATGTGAGACCATAGAGTGTCCCATTCCTCATTTTAGGGTGCTTGCGAGTGCCCCCTTTGCAGCCGCTATGCGCCCTTGATGCACACATCAGCCGATTTCGCACTGAGGCGAGCTCCGCAGCAGGCTTCACAGATTTGCCAAAAGTTACATACATATTTCTTTATGCTACACCACAAGTAACAAGGGAATTTATAGTAATGCTAATATTTAGCCAGTCCCTAAACTCATTCACTCAAATAGCTTGGATGCGCAGAGCATTCGCAGCTTGCCCTGTTGAAAAAAATAGCATATGCTGGTTATGTTTAAAGCATGGCAGCTGGTTTAAGCTGGTCAACTACAGTGTGTGCATAATTATTAGGCAAGTTGATATTATGATCATATTTTTTTTCAAAGCACATTTTACCAATTACAAACCACATCAATCTTAATAGCTACTATTAATTTTGTATGTAATCATTTATAAGTGATATATAATTGTCAATGAAGGCTGGAAGTGAAAAACTCCTTATATTCAGGTGTGCGATAATTATTAGGCAGGTTTACTTTTACAGATAAAATGAGCCACAAAATAGATTTAACTCAGACTGAAAGTCAAATATTATTAAATGCCTATGAGAAGGATGCAATATTTATGCAATACTAGAATTTGCAAAGTTAAGGCATGACCATAGGACAGCAAAATGCTCATTGGGTCAGCACGGTCAGAAAAAACAGATGGAGAAGAAAAGACACACGTTAACTGCAAAAGAATTAGGAATTAAGGTGAAGAATTAGAAACCATCAGGAACCACTCAGTCTCCAGGGCCAAGATTTTCCAAAACTGCAACCTACTTGGATACTCCAGAAGTGCAGTGTCAGGTTCTCAGAGACAGATAAATAAAAAAAATCATAAAAAATGACCCTCATTTAATAAGAATCACATACTGAAGTGTTGTGAAATACATGAAGGCTGATTTTTATAGGGTTTATTGACAGATAAGTTGAGAGTGACTCTTGAAGGACCAGCATCACTCTCTCTTGTACCTCTTTCAAGAATTTATCTTCCAGAATCTGGCAGTAAGTTTTGGGAGCTCATTTTTGGGAGTTCATTCCAGACAGACTGGAAGACGATGAGATCAGATCTCTGAGGAGCACTTGGTGTTGTCAGGCTCCTTGTGCAAACAAAAATCTCACTGGATTATTTCAATTAATAGCAAAAATAATGTTTGGAAATGTAAACTGATATTTCCTACTGACACACTACAGCAAAAGATAGAAATAACTGACTTAAAACCAAGACTTTTGCACAGTAGTATATATATATATATATATATGAAAGTTAATCTCTATTAGCAACATGTATTATGTATTATGCTCTTATCATCCACAGGAAATATATTGGTTTTTATCCCCCAGTGCCTTTACAGTAACTTTTTGTTGACGTCCATTTCATAAAAAGCATAAAACCGTCTGTGCTGGAAATGATGTCAGTTTGAAAAACTCACAATCAGTGGTGGCAGAGGATGAGTGTGGAAACAGAAAAGCACATTTAGATGATTCATTTCGTCTGTTTTTCAGACCTGGGAATAGATAAAGATAGAGGTGATAGAGATAGAGGTCACGTACACTTTTGTTATCATTATTTATTGGAATTCACCCATGGTTGCACATAAAAATAGGATATGAAACAGCACTTTTGCATAATAATGATTTTATAATCGGATCATCTGCTGTGGACAGATACTAAAAGCCTCTTCTAAGAATTCAGCTCATAACCATGCAGTGGACAAATGTTTTTGCTATTGTCAGGATTATTTCTCTAAAACATGTTTTGTCAGGAAAGCCAAAAAAGCTTCATCTTAAAGGTCAGATCATGTATAAACCTTACTGTAACAACTGTACATGCCAGTGTCTAAACAGATTGGATTTAAAACAACAAAAAAACTAAAGCCTTTTTAATGAATGTCTTGTTTAGCTGAGTAACAGGATGCTAAAGTTACTCCACACGTGAATGAGTAATGCGGTAATTACCAGTGACAAAACCTGGTTCTTTTTCCTGCAGATACTTAAAATTAACAAACAGGGGAATCTGTGTTCATATTGTCACGTGCCGCGGCTGACTCAAATAAAATGCTGTCTAATCAATCATGGCCTGTTCTGTACGGAAGCTTATTTCTTGCAATTTGAATTTCTTTCTCATAATTACACGTTTATATATCACAATTGGAAGTTATAAACTCGCAATTCATACTTTTTCTGACAACTGCGAGTTTACGTCTCACACGTTGGATTTTTTCTCATCACTGTGAGTTTATAGCGCATAATTCATACCTTTTTCTCACAAGTTCAAGTTTTTTAATTCAGACATTTTTTCCTCACTATTGCAAGTTTGTATCTCACAATTCAGACTTTATTCTCACGAATGCAAATTTACATCTCAAAATTCAGCCAGTTTTCCTCACTAGTGTGAATTTATGTCGCACAATTCAGAAGTTTATGTCTCACAACTGCAGATTATAAACTCAGTTATAAACTTGCAAGTTTAGACTTTTTTTTGACATTTCTTCAAACAATTCTCGCAATTCAGAATTTATTCTCGTTGTGAATTCAGACAATTTTTCTGACAGTTGCAAGCCATTATTTGGATTTTTTCTCAGTTTCAAGTTCACATCTTACAATTCTTACTTTTTTCTCACTATTGTGATTTTATATGTCACAATTCTGACTTTTCCCCCAAGAATTATGAATTATACTCTCTATATACTCTCGCAATTCCAAGTTATAGACTCAATTCAGATGCAATTCAGACTTTTTTCTGACAATTGCAGACTATTCAGATTTTTTTCCTCACAACTGCAAGTTTATATCTTGTGATTATGACTACTTTTCTCACAGCTGTGAGTGAGTTGTGTCTCACAATTCAGACTTCATTCTCACTGATAAACTCAGAATTAAGCAAAAATTTTTAACTGTAAGATATTTTTTTTCTGTGGTGGGAATAAGCTTCCATTATTTTGAGATGGAATACTATCTTTAAAAGTAGTATGTGAAATAGTAGACATTATTTATTTGATAAATGGTTTTAAAATAGTACTATGCTACATTGTTGTCACATTACCATGTACCCTACAGGTATACACACTATACACTGCAGAAACAGCTAGAGCAGTATGTTAGTATGTTTTATGAACATAGCCCAAAATCCTGTCTGGTAATATTCGGACTGATCAGTGTCAGGGTTATAAGGGTAATTCACCGGGTCATTCCTGTTTCTGCACGTTCTACTTTCATAATACCACAGAGACAGAAGTTTAGATCTGTGCTTGTGCAAGATAACTAATAATTCTTATGAGTTTTTAAGCTCAAGCCTTTTCAAAAGTGCCTGGTCACACAGCACGTGAATGACTAATGAGGTTTTCACCTGTGTAAGCTGACAAAACCCAGTTTCTGTTTCCTGCAGATACTGAATAAACTGGGGATTCCTTCTTTACAAGCTGCTTAATATCATATGATGTCGACTCACATGATTACTCTCTAAAATAAACAACACATCAATCAAGCACATCTGCACTGGTCACACCTAAAACCAGCTCACCATATCTGATTGAGACAACATATGAACTGACACAAACAAACAGTAAACAAGTAATAGAATCATAATGTAAACAGGTAATGTCATGTTACTATGTTAAATACCAGAGGACTGACACATTTGCATGGTACTCCAAGGTACTTGAAAAAAATGGTATTACCATGGTATATGTCCAAAAGCTAGCTATATAATGGTACTTTTTAAATAAAGGTAAATAAATGTCAAAGTACCGTTTTTTCTCCTATGCAGAATGACTGAGATGAAGACAATGGCTAAAAGCACAACGACCACAGCGACAATCCACACATATTGAGTAGACGAGTGAGGAACGATGTCTTCTGTAAAGAGAGAAAAATGTTGGCATTCATTTTTGGTGACTTAAAATATGCACATACAGTATTTTCCTGCAGGACAGAAGTTGGCAAAAAAGAAAAAAAAAAACATCTCTCTATATAAAATGGTATATTTTATATATAAGTTGCTTTTGTAATTCTTTTGTTAGTATATAAGCTATTTTACAGCAACTTTGAACCAGTGTTATTTTAGTACCATTCATATTCTTTAAGGATTTTGAATTAGATTTAATTTTAACATTAAATATTATTTAATATTTAGATTTAAATTTTAGTTAAAGTTTTACTAATTTTGTGTTTCTGTCCTTGTTTTTTTTTTTTTTTTTTTTTTTTTTTTGTCTATACAACTTTTTAAGTTTTTTTAGTTTATTTATTGGTTACTTTAGCACTTCCGCTAAATGAAAATGAGAAATGTTGCTATTGAAACTAGCTGAAATAAAATATTCAAGTTTTTTAATTTTATTTTATTTCAGTTAATGTTTATTTTAAGTAATATTTTTTTATGGTTTTAGTTTTAGTTAACATTAATAACCCTTCTTCAAACATGTCTAATCCAATCAGATATTAGAAACAAACAAAAATGTAATTAAAGCTTATTGCAGTACTACTCTATCAACACTTCTAAACACCATAAATATTACGTAACAGAAAACATTTGCTTTGACATTAAAAGATGCTTACTTGCTTTAGGATGAAACATCATATGAATAAATCTGTCTGTATCATTATGAGACTAACGTCTGCTGGAAAAAACAGCAACAAAGGCACTCCTCCGCATTTATCTGAAACCGATCTGTTTTCCTTTTCTGCAAATCTTTACATACGCATTTCATATCACACGCACCCACATCTGGGGAAAACCATCAAGGAAATAAAATATAAAATGTCCATCCATTTGGAAAACAGTTTTGAGTTACATGACATCACTTTCTCACCAGTGGATCCTAGGCAGTGAATGGGTGCCGTCAGAATGAGAAGCCAAACAGCTGATAAAAACATCACAGTAATCGATAAGTAATCCACACCACTCCAGTCCATCATTTAATGTAAGAAACAAATTCATTATTAAGACGTTTTAATTTCAAACAGTTCCTTCCAGCTAAAATATGAGTCCATAATCCATAATAATGCTTCCTCTAGTGAAAAGTCCATCTCATGTTGTCTCTCACATCAAAAACCACCCACATATGTGTTGTGATCTGTGCAGATTTCTCTCTTGATTCCGATAAGACCTTTCATTGGAAAAACCAATATTATGGATAGAGAACTTGCATTTTACCCAGAAGTAATGGTTTGAAGTTACACCGTCTTAATGAGGGATTTGTTTCTTACAAACATGCAGCTTTTGACTTCACACAACATTACTTGATGGACTGGTGGTGTTTTTCTCAGCTGTTTGGACTCTCATTCTGATGGCACCCATTCACTGCAGAGGATCTACTGGTGACCAAAGGATGGAATGCTACATTTCTCTCAGTCTGTTCTGATGCTAATCAACAGAGCTTTCTTACATCAGTCAGACTCACCTGGGATGCTGAAGGTGGCTGTCTGCCGGATTTCACCCTTCACGAGGAAAGAGCAGGTGTAGTTGTTCATGAGGTCTGGTTTCACCGTTAGCTTGCTGATGATGTGGATGAGATCTTCGTCTGTAGAGTGTGAGGTGCTATTGGACATCTCTGTGAGGTTTGTGTTTTGACCATCGCTCCAGATAACCTGAGCTGACGGGAATCCCTGAGACTCACAGGAAAGCTCGACCTCATACTGACCTGTCTTCGTGATGTTTTTCTTTATGGGAGTATAAGGAGCTGGAAACCATAAACAAGATACATAGCTAAAGTTATAAGCATGACAATCTGGTTCAATTTTTAGAAAAAGTGGATATATTTGGAATACCATTCTACCACACTAGTACTATTTCTGCAGTATGCAATAAGTAGATTTCCTGTATGCATCAAACATAAACCCTACCTGGATGACCTGCTACGACCTACCACTGTAACCATGATTTTTATCTTTTGCTTCTTGACTAATGATTTGATTAGCAATAGTTTAGACATTTCTACACAAAATGGGATTAAAACTGCAAAACAATGTTTATATTTGCAAGCTGCAACTCAGTGAATTACACTACAGTATAATACAGGTATTGTGTGCAGTATATTGGCATTTTCTGTAGAAATGCTAGTCTAATCATATCATTAGTTGAAAGGCAGATGATAAAAAACTGCACAGATTTAATCAGCATACTGCATATTGCATTGTGTTATATGGTCTTCCATATTACACTATTTCCATGCATACAGGAATTTTACAATTTTCATACAGTAGAAATATTGGCTTTTATTGAATTACTGACACTTTCATGAAATTCTACAATGCATTATTATCTTTTCTGCTGACATGCTAACTTACTGAATGTAATATACTAATCTATATTTATAATATTATCAGCTTGCTGTACATATATATATAGTTTATTTAATTTATTTGTACATACTGCATAAAGAGTCTTACTGAGGGTCCCATAATGCATTGCTGCAGTTAATTAACTATGCAAACCAATCAAAAGACATGTTAAAAATGTTGCCAGCTATCATGTTACCTTTATGAATTTAAGTGTTTTGTAAGGCAAATGCACCTGTAACATTGAGAGTGACTTGCTTGTAGTCTCCATCGTCTCCCCCTTTCACAATACACCGGTAAATGCCTGAATCTTTTATCTGGAGCTTTTTCAAGTGCAGCACCGCTCGGTTTTCATTCAGCTGTTCGTGGATGAGCTGTGCACGCTTTATGTATGCAGCACTGGTGTAATTGTGGTTTTCTGTGCCTCTCTCCAGCCGATACACATCCACGGCTGGCTTCGGCTCGATGCGGCCCCATATGACAGTGATGTCGGAAAGACTTTTAACCTTGGAGAACAAGCACACTAGTCTGACGTCCCCATGTAGCTCCGCCTCATAAGCTCTCTCCTGTAAACCGACTGTAAACAGGGCTGGAGGAAGACAGATGAGACATCATCATCATCATTTTAGAGATATACACACTTCAGTATCATGAGATTTATGAGAGGACTACATTAGTGTTCTCACCCAAAAACTACAATCACCACCTGTGATCACTTTGAAAAAAGCTTGATTAAAATTTATAATTGCAACTATTAGTCTACCAATAGAAAACTAAGTTCACAGTAACCTACAGTTAGGGTTTCTACAATGTCATTTACCACAATAAAACTAGAGTAACTAAAAAATTGGGTTTCTTACAAAACCTCATATACAGCATTTTCTTGTAAACCCTAATCCAATAAACGGTCCCACTTTATATTAAGTGGCCTTAACG
>JAUZSZ010000136.1:2637382-2649918 GCA_034780575.1 Labeobarbus marequensis
AATAAAAATAATTGTAAATAAAATCTAAATAATGAAATAAAAATAATAAAATAAAAAAACTAATTTAAAACTTAAAATTATAAAAATAAAATTATAAAATAAATATATTTTTACAATTAAAAAAAAAAAAGCCTGTGACCCTACATTGGACAAACAGTTTGGAAACGGGTAAAATAAAAAAGAAAATAGATACATTATATATACATATGTGTTGCTAGATTTACATATCGGGACTTATATTTGTTATTCAGAGTTAATGCTAATAATATCACAGATCAATTGCTCTATCATGATGTGTTGATGTGTTGATTATATATTTCAGTGCATCAACAACCTGAACCGCATGCAGAACATCAACTCGTCCCTCCAGCTGCCTGATAAGACGCTGCAGTTTGTGAAGGACCATCCGCTGCTGGAGGACCCTGTGCTGCCCATCGGAAACGGCCCACGCCTCATCACCAAAGACATCAACTACACACAGATCGCCATCCAGAGAGTGCAGGCCCTCGACGGCAACATCCACGACGTCATTTTCACCGGTACCGGTGGGTCTGACAAGTGCCAAAGCATAGAATCTTATTTCTGCTAGAGTCAAAATCAAAAGATAATTTAACATACAAACTTTAAATATACTTTATAATTTTATAATCAGGTAAATATAATATCCGTTCTTGCATGCTTGTTATGAAATAACTTCCGAGTCAGAGGAATCATGTAATTGTAATTATTTTCATTTTTAAGCATCAGTATAACAATACAATTGGATAAACAGCAATATTTAATTAATTTATTTTATTTTAAAAAAAAATTATCTACATATATTTCTCAATAATTTATAGTTCTCTATACTATGGTATACTGTAATTTAAGAATAAGGTCAAACATCATAATTTATGTTATTTTTATTTATATAATTTTGGATAATATTTGTTCTGAAGTAATATTAGAGTCACAGGATTCATAATCATAATTTAAACAGACACTGCCATAATCACACACACACACACACACACATATATATATATATATATATATATATATATATACATATTTTTTAGGTATTTTTCTGCAAGTATTTCTTAAAACTTTATAATGTACTTTAATCTAATTTTATCATTTTAGTGTCATGTGAGTCATCATAATTTTATTTATTTTTATATAACTTTTTAAATACAATTTTACTATAATATAACAGTATAACTTTCCATAAAACAGGAAGTGAAATACAGTACTTACCTGGTTATAAATAATCATGACGTGTTTGTCTAGTGAAAAACAGTGAGGAAAACAAAGTAAAATATGTAATAATTTTAATAATTATAACTACCAGTGTAACAGTACAATTGAATAAACAGCAATATTTACAGAAATATAATGTTTTCATTATATATATTTTTACTGTCATTTTCACCGGCACCGGTGAGTGTATGCGGTGAAATGTGTGAAAGGATGCGCTAAACCACAGGATGTGAAAGTCTGGCTTTGATTTGTTTCTTCACACTGAAGTGTCATGAAGGTAATTTAGATCACATCTTGTTGCTATATTAATCTCTGAACGTGTTTCCAGATAAAGGTTTGCTGCACAAATCGCTGGTGTTGGAGGGCGAGGTTCACACGGTGGAGGAAATCCAGCTGCTGAAGATTGCAGAGCCAATTAAAACACTTCAGCTCTCCTCACAAGTGGTAAGAACAGTGAGCCGAGACTCATCTTATCATCGCCGTGACCTCACAAGGAATAAAATCCACAAACACATTGTATGATTTGTCAGCAGGGAGGAAGTTTCCGTGCGCTGGAGACTCTGTGAGATCCTCTCTGGTTTCTCACGTGTTGTGTGTTTTGTCCGTCTCAGGGCCGGTTCCTGTACGCTGGAGCGGACTCCGGTGTGGTTCAGTCTCCCACAGCATTCTGTGAGAAGTACCTGTCCTGTGTGGACTGTGTTCTGGCACGGGACCCGTACTGCGCCTGGGACCCGCGCTCTGCCTCCTGCGTCAATATTTTTCAGCACGATGCTGATCCGCGGTGAGAAATGATAACTTGCGTTCACGCTGGCCACATACACACTGCAGCTAAATTCTGTTGTCCGTTCACCTTTTACTCCTTAATCGCATTCTGTACACACATAATTCGCTAAAATACGAGAGTGACAACCGCATTCATCAACCGCATTAACTCCCAAAAAATACAGGTAGTGACAACCACACCAGTACCAGAGCAGTATGAGCCTTGACTCCTGTTGCCAGATCTTGCTAGCGAACAAGACCATCATGAGTTAAACAATAAACCTAAAAAGCGCTTGTAATGAGCGATCATGGCAACACAGACAGCACGCACTCTGTGAAGCAGCCTGTACGAGCATAAACAAAACACAATGCCTCCGTCCGCTGTACTGCAGTTAAACTGCTGAGCGTTTTGTCACTGTAATATTACTTTGGTCACATATATTGTAACAATTTAGGGAATTCACTCCCGCATTTAAGTGCGGTAGTCACTCCTGAAAATAACAGTGTGACTGACAGCACGTCTGTCTCCTTCACATGGAGGATTTTAGTCATAACTTCTCCAATATTAGCAGACACTGCGTCTCCACACTGCGCTTTAACAGGAACACAGCTTATTTGTTAGTCAGATCATTGTGTAATTTTGTTGTGCAGTCCGTTTAGTGGTTTAAAGATTTTTATAGATTTATTTTATGTAAGCCAGATGACTTATTTACTCTTAGCTGTGTTTTGTTTTTATCATTTATTATTGTTTATTTTTACATTTAATTTCTGAATGTATTTCTTAATACTTTTATAATATATGCTTATATAATGAGCATTATAACTTTTAGGAATCATCATCATCATCATTTATGCATTTCTTTTAGAATTTATTATGTATTTTTAAATCATGTAATTTTTTTTAAAATCAATATTTGCATATTTATATATTATGTATATTTTGTTTTAATTTCTTATATGAAGTATTTATTATGTACTTTATCATTTAAGAGTCAGGTCAAGCATCATAATTGTATTTGTATATAATTTTGTTTTTATTATTATTTTTTAGAATTCATAATTTTTAAAGTAAAGTACCTATACTTACATATTTGTTCTGAAATAACATCAGAGACAGAGGACTTATGTATTTTATTATTGCATTTTTTTGTATTGATATAATTCTATAATATAATATCTATAATATCTATCTTCTTAGTACTTTTTAATATGCTTTATGTTTTTTTTATATATATATATAAATTTGTATAATTTATTACATTTTATTAAAACAATATTTGCATATTTATTTGGAAATAAATTTAGAGGAATCATAATTTCGATTACATATATATTGTTTTTCATTTCTGCAAGTATTTCTCACTACTTCATACTTCTTAATTTGAGTGTGTTAGTCTTTTAAAGACTCTTTTGAATATATTTTCTGGATTATGTTTGTTAGATGGCATTATCATCTTCGATTAGGTGTGTCTGTATTTACTCTGATCTGTGTGTTTTGTGTGTGTTGTTGCAGGATGTTGATTCAGAGTCTCAAAGGGGATGCTGGGATATGCCCTACAGGTGTGTCATGTAGAAATGTCATCAGTATTAAATTTGAGCTCAGAAGGTCCTGTTTTAGTGCCTGGTTTTTGTCTGTCTAGATTTATTTTTAACTGGGTGTACAGTAACTGGCACAGACAAACAAAAACAAGAGCGCATGAGAACATTGTCACTGTAATTTGAATAATTATAGAGACACGTACTCACTAACAAAAGAAAATTTAAGATTTAAGATGCATTTGAGTGTGTGTACTAGACTAGTGCTAGGCAATGTTTAAGTTTCAATGTTTATAATATATTAAACATTTATTATAATTTATATATTATTATTTTATGTATTATATTTTTAATAATTATATTATTTAATAGTATTTTATTTAGATGAAGTATTTCTCTTTATAATATAACTTATGCTTTATAGTTTTAGAGTCAGATGAATAATAATCACTTTATAATTATATAATTAATCTATAATTTTGTATAATTTATATGTGGTTTGTTGTGTGTGTGTAAATTAATTAATCAGTATTTATTTATTTACTTAATTTCTATTTATGATTTACTATATAATATATTGTAATTCATGTAACTTTTTTATATAAATCAATAATTGCGTATTTGTTTTGAAATAATTTTAGAGTCAGATTCATTGCCAGGTAGATTCAAAATTCTCAAAACATGAAGTGAAATATAGTACAAATAGTATATAGTTCTAAATAATCAAGCATGTTTTCTTAACTACACAAACAATCAAGAATTGAATTGAATTTAATCATTTTAATTTATAAGCACCATTATAACAGTACAATTGAATGAACAACATGTGCCTTTTTATATATACATTTACATGTTTATATATACATTATACATTTTATTATGTACATTTTTTTTTATCTAAAACATTTCGGGGAAAAAAGTAATATTTTTGAGTGATTGCATTGTTACAATTTTATCAATTCCGATTCTGATTCTGCTGATCAATTCCAAGTTTCGATTCCAATGTGGTTAAAAAATGTCAAAAAAAGTCAAAACACATTTACTTTGTGTGTCGTTTTGCAAAACATTCAATTGCTGCTGAATACCATGAACAAAAATTAGCAGGCTACATAAAAACTGGACTCGATTAAGAGCTCTTTGTGAGAAAAATAGTGCTGCAAGATTCTGGATAAATGGATGTAGCTCTCAATTCTGAAGAAAAAATTAGACAACTAACAAAAATCTCATGGAATTTATGCATGGAATGATTCAAAGACTCACTCAAGATTGACTTGTTTCATTACTGGATGAATCAGTGTTTTTAAATGAATCTCTTGTATGAATGATTCAAAGACAAATACATTTTTAACAGCCCCTTTTCGCCACCTAAAAATAAAAGATGCGCACACAGGAATTGATAGGAGGAATTGAAGGTAATTGGAAGTATCCGATTCCTGACCTTAAGTATCAGATTCTGGAAATGGAATTGATTTTCGATTCCAACCCTAGTCATACTTCTCCCTGTTAAAGTAATAAGTGACTGTATTGATGTAGCAGCTGACCCCTAGTTGTCTCTGTGTTGCAGTCGCTCCTCTAGCGGTGGGCGACTATCAGCAGGTGCTGGTGAAGCCAGGCGGCTCTGCGGATCTGGCGTGTCAGGTGCGCTCAAACCTGGCTCAGGTGTTGTGGAAGCTCAATGGCCGCGTCCTGACAGAAGCCTCGCGCTTCCTCCTGCTGGGTGAGAACGGGCTTCTGATCTACAGCGTGACGCCGGAGGACGCCGGCCGATACGAGTGCTGGTCCGTCGAAGCGTCCGCGGGACAGAACTTCACCCGTCTGGTGGCAGGATACGCGCTTCGACTGGAGCTTCCCGAGAGCACGCCGTCAATATCCGCTCAGCGTCCGTCCAGCGCCGTGTCTACGGTCCGGCCGGAGGAAGGTAATACCAGTAACGGCTCGGGACTAACACCGACTCACACGGACACGCCCTCACTAACAACCCCTCCCACCGACGCCATTAAACCCAAACCCTACATCCCTCTGGAGGTCAGCAACTTACCCACACGCACCGAGACGCTCGACCCCTCGGCTAAATACATTCAGCACGACAACAGCGTCGCCCTGCTGTCGCTCTTCCTGCTCTTCTTCCTGCTCTTCCTCGCCGCTCTGGTGTACAACTGTTACATGCGGTACCTGCCGGCGCCGTGTCTCCGCCTGCGATCTGCGCTGCTCGGCTCCAGCAAAAAGCCGCAGCCGGAGTATGCAGCCTGCGAGGCCGGCCTGATGGAGCCAGTGCAGGAAAAACCAGATCCGGCCAATCAGAACGGAGTGCATCCGCTGCGCACGCTCAGAGACACCGGATACGAGACGGAGCCGGAATGCGGGAACGGCGGTGTTCGACCCGGCAGCGACGAGGACGTCGACAACAGTCCCTCGAAAGAGCAGCCCTTCGACGTCGACTGCACATCGCAGCCGATTGAATACGCAGACGCCGACGCGCCGAACTGATGCGCCGCTTTTCACACACATTCGCAGATTTGCCGCAGCTCTGCAAGAACAAACGCAGAATTCCAAATAAGATTCCAAATTGGAAACATTGTTTACCAAATTGGTAAGTTTCGTGATGTTTTCCAAATTGGAGCACCGGACTGTTTTTGGATATTTGTTGGGCGTATTCTCGCACTGCAAAAATGTATTTCTTAGTTCTAATTTTTTTGTTATGTTTTCTATTAAAAATATCTAAATATTCTTAAATCAGTATACATTTTCTTGAGTCTTGCTTTATGAAAGAAAATTTTAATGAAAGCTTTTGCTTAAAATGAAAAGAAAAAATTCAGTGTTTTCTTTTAGCAAAATCTAATTTCTTTTTTTTTTCTTTTTTTGCACAAATGGTCTCCTTTTCTTTTTATTTATTTTTGCGTTTTGACAATTTCATAACAGTAATTAAAAAATTTATATAAAATTTGTTAATGTTCTGACAGGTTCATTTTGATGACTATTACATATAAAGTATTTTTTGGCCTTATGCTAAAATGTACAATATACAAAAATGTCACAAAAACAGCAAAATATAATTTGTGTGTGTGTGTGTGTGTGTGTGTGTGTGTGTGTGTGTGTATAGAAATCTAAAGTTAAAAAAAAATGTATATATTGACATTTTAAGTATAAACTTGAGATTTTTTTTCAGAAGGCAAGACTTAATATCTTAATTAATTTTCCTTCTTTAGGAATGTTTAGATATTCAAAATGGAAAATGACTGATATTCTGAGTAAATCATTCTTGCAGTGTTGGGTCTGAGCTGAAGGTTTTCTGCTCTGTCTGAATCTCAGGGATGCTTTCAGCGTCACACACACAGGATCTCATGATGAAGAACGGCTCTGGAAGAGCTCAAACATGGAGCCAGACTGAATATATAAACCAGACCAAAAACACTGTGATGAGTCTCTTGCACAGCTTCCTGCGGTTGTTTCTGCTGTTGGTGCAGATGAGATGTCTAACACACTTAACCTGTGAAAGGGCCGCTGTCTCGCATAACAATGCATTTGATTTGTGAGACTTTTTGACTCTAGTCCATAAACGTGAGCTTTATGTTTCAGATATTTTTAAAGATATTATAATATTTAATTGTATGTCAGCAATAATAGTGTAAATATCACAAAAAATGTCAAGAAACCCCAAAATTTTAAGAAAAACCAATACTTTTTTGTATAAAAAGGAACATTTTTAGGACCGTATTATTCTTTGTTTTTTCTTTTCTTTCTCCATTTTGACAGTATTTCATTACTTTTTTTTGTTTTGTTTTGTTTTGGGCATAAGATTTTTTTTGCATTGTACATTTCATATTTTGACATTTATTTCAGTGAAACTAATACACAAAAATAATAATAGATTGCATCCTGACAGAGTAATTTTCATGATTGTAGTACATATAAGTTATTTTTTGGTGAAAAACTGTTAACAAAATGAAAAACTATTATTATTATTATTATTATTTCTTTTTTCCATAAAAGGAGCATTTTTAGGACTTTTTTTGCATTGATAAAAAAAAATAGATGAAATTGTGTAATGATTCACGAATGTATTACATATAACGTTTTTTTGGCATTGTATTAATTACTATATTAAGACTTCTGCCCCTAAATGTCACAAAAACAATTTTTTTCTTTATGCTATATATTTATGCTATAGATAACTATAACTTTTGATTTTGGGCTGTGATGTAAAAAAAAATTTTAGGACATTTTTTGGCATTTTGACAGTATATGACAGTGATTTTAATATAAATAATAATAATAATAATAAAGATGATGATGATGACGATGATGATGATAAATTGCATCCTGACAGGATTATATTCATGACTGTATTACATTTTTGGCATTATGGAAATTACAATGTTTAGAAAAAATGTGCTTAAAAAAAACACACATTTTTCTTTTGATTTTGGGGTGAAATGTGACCTGACCGTTGTTTATTTGGTTTGTTTTCCCGCGTGGCGTTTCTGAATCTGCTCTCCTTCTCTGATTCTCAGCACATTCTTGTGTTTGTCTCTCTTCCTCCATTTCCTCCTTCCACTTCCTGTGTCCTGCTCAGCTTCCTTGGCTGTTCCTCATTCCCCTCCGCCCCTGCCCAGCTCCTCCTCCTCCTCTTCCTCCTCATCTTCCTCCTGGTCTCTGGCCGGGGCTCGTCTGATTCCTCCTCTGCTGAGGGAGCAGTCCTGGAGCGTTCACCCTCACCAGGCCTTTCTGCTCTTCTGCCTGGCCTTGGGTGAGTGCTGCCTCTGACCTTTGACCTTTCTCTCTCACTCATCAGTTTCGTCTCAGTACTCTGAAGTGTGTCTTCCTTTCGCTCCTCCTGCACTGCTAAGTGTTCTGATTGGCCGAGGAGCCAGAAGTCAGACAGGAAGTAGAGGAGAGAAAGAGGAAGTCACTGAAGAGTATTTAGACAGTGTTTGTGTGTCTGCATGATCCAGATCTTCTGCACACCGTCTGATGCCTAAAATGTTTTCAAATTTTTATTTTTACACCTTTTTTTTTTTTTTTTTAAAGAGCGTGAAGAATGCATAGTTTTATTTCAAAATTCTCTTCGGATCCTAATTTATGATTATGGCTTTTGTGTTGTTGTACCTGCTGACGTGAGTCTTGGACTCTTGTAAATGAAGGTGATTTACTGAAGGACTGATGGATGTTCCAGTCCTGTACAGTGTAAATATAGTATATGTACATATGAAAAAGATGTACAAATTTCTTCAGATTTGTTTTTGGTAGAGAGCCTGAATAAATTTTTAAATGGCAAAACATGTGAAACACTGTTTATTGTGTTGAGATGTGTTAATGAAGCTGTATATTATAACTTTTTTTAACATGCAAACTCATGACACACGGAGTCTTAGTGAGGAATTACAAATATAAAACTCACAAATCTATTCAATTATGCTCTGCAAAAATTGTTTAAAGAATTATTTATGCTGCTATTTGAACATTCGGGGTTCGGAAGGTTTTTTTTATGTTTTTGAAAGTCTCCTGTTCATCAAGGTTGCATTTGTTTGATTAAAAAAAAATAATAATAAAAACAGTAAAAATGTGAAATGTTATTACAATTTAAAATAGCTGTTTTCCATGAGAATATATTGCAAAATGTAATTTATTTCTGTGATCAAAGCTGAATTTTTAGCATCATTACTCCAGTCTTCAGTGATCCTTCAGAAATCATTCTAATATGCTCATTTGCTGCACACAAAACATTTCTGATTATTATCAGTGTTGAAAACAGTTGTGCTGCCCAATAATTTTTGTTAAAACCGTGATATATTTTAGTGAATCAATAGAAAGTTCGAAAGAACAGCATTTATTTGAAATAGAAATCTTCTGCAACATTATAAATGTCTTTATTTTCACTGCTGATCATTTTAATGCATCCTTGCTGAATAAAAATATTAGTTTCTTTAAAAAAATCTTACTGACCCCAAACCTTTGAGCGCTCATGTACTAATGGATAATTCATGTTTATCATCTTTGAATCCACACTATGATATAATTACACTTAATAAGAGATGTTCCATTTTCATCAGGAGGGGACAGTATATCAGTCATCTCCTGTAGTGGCATTAAACGTGTGTGTGTGAGAGAGAGAGAGATCTGTCTGTCTTCTGAAAATTGCTGCATGTGAAATCAACTAATTTCTTGGTGGATGAACTTTGTGTTATTTGTCACCATGTACATTCTTTGTGTACTCCAAGTACTGATGAAAGTTACTACCGAGTAATAAGGTGAAATATTGGATATAACTTTGCACAAGTATTTTTTTTCTTGTGTGTGTTAAAGACTTGTGTTTGGCATGTGTTTTATTATGCAATGTTTTAGTTTTTACAAACTGACGGACGAGTCAAAGTTTCTTGTGGTGATCAACAGTATTTGACTGATGCTGGAAACACTCATTTAACCCTTGCACCTAATTTGGTTTTCTAGTCAAAAATAACCATCCTTTTAAAAATGGCTTGTCTTTCTTTATGCTATATTATCACCAAAACTTGGATCTAATAATTTTATCAGCTTTTTCTGTTACTTGAAACAAATTTCAGAATCTGGCAATATCTTCATGAGAAATTTATAAGCGAGTTTGTGTGCCAGTCATTTTTGACCAAGAACAACATAAGTGTTTTTTCTTTTGTGTGTGTGCAAGTAGTAGTTTTAAGTTGGTTTTAGTCCAATGCAATAACGTTAACTAGCATTTTCATCAAAATAAAATTAACATGACGTGTTAATAACAAAACATGAGGGTAAAAACTTTTTTTTTAATTAATTTAAGCATTTTACAACATTCGAGAACAACATACTAGAGAGAAAAATGACAATTTGTTTAAAGATTGTTGTATAATATGGGAATGTTTTTAATTTTTTGGAGATGTTTTTGAAGTGATCGTCCAGCCTAAGCAAACACATATAGTGATTTATTGTCAGTTTCTGATCTGAAGCTATGGTTTCTGCATGTAGTATGAGAGTGTGATAACACAAACAGCATGATGTGGATGAAGATGATTGGACATGTCTCGTTCACACTGAGTGAGTGCTAAATACCCTGTAGGATCCATATGTAAGTGCAGTTTTCCTTCAGGTCCTAGAGACGTAAGTGTTGAGTGGCACATAAACGGGCAGAAGCTCGAGACTCCCGTCACTGAATACAGACACGTGGTTTCCCATGATGCCGTGCTCGTGAGCAGCTGGCTGAGGGAGGAGGCTTTGAGCGCAGACGTCCAGTACGAGTGTACGGCGGTGTCTGCGGCGGGAAGCGACACGTCCAGAGTGGAGCTTCGGCTCGACAGCAGAGGTAAAGCGTGTCATCGCACTGCTGTGTTTGTCTGACTCTGACCTGTGCCGTGGTGGTGTAACGTGTCTCTGTGTGCTCTCAGACGAGGCCGTGGAGCGCTGGAGAACCGCTCTGACCGACCACAACACACTCCTGCAGCAGTGGAAGAAAGCATGGGTGATGGACACACACAAACAAACAGAAGTGATTTTATAACACATTTCCTGAATGAAATGAAAATATGTGAATCATCAGGAATGATATTTCACAGTTGCACAACTGTCTTCAGCATTGATAATAATCAGAAATGATTCTTGAGCAGCAAATCAGCATATTAGAATGATTTCTGAAGGATCACCGAAGACTGGAGTAATGATGCTGAAAATTCAGCTTTGAGCTCAGAAATAAATGACATTTTACAAGATATTAATACACAAAACAGCTATTTTAAATTGTAATAATATTTCACAATTTTTACTGTGTTTTTGATGCAATAAATGCAGCATTGGTGACCATGAGAGACTGATCCCAAACTTTTGAATGTTTGATTTCAGACACATTTTGGCTCACTGCGCATATTTGGTGAAGGTGAAAGTGCTTCCATTCAGTATTTACAACAGCTTAAGCAAAAATGTATGCATTATTTATTTATAATGCATTTCCATATTTAAAATGCTGCCTCGTCAGGTTGGTAGTGAGGTCAGTTAGACACAGAAAAGCTTCTTTAAAATAATTCCATACTGAACAAATAAAGATGTCATTTTAATACATATTTTATTTTATATTTAATTTCATATTTTGGCTTTAATTTAATTGTATTTTTAATTTTATTATTGTATTTAATTTTATTTTAGATTTTATTTTTTGGATTTGATTTAATTGTATAATTTATTTTATATTTATTTTATTTTGTTACATATTTTATTTTACTTTTATATTAATTTTATATTTATACTTATTTTGTTTTAGTTTATTTTTATATTTATTTTAACTTGTATATTTTATTTCAATTTTATATTTATTTTAGTTTAGTTTAGTTTTTAGATTTGTTTTAATTCCATATTTAATATTTATTTTGTTTTATTTTTCTTTTAGATATATTTTGTATGTTTTATTAGATGTATTTTGTATGTTTTATATGCTCTCTTTAGTTTTGTGTGGGCTGAAGATCTCTGATGTCTGTTGTTTCTCATTGTTGTCCTGTAGGAGAGCTGTGATGGACAGGGTGTTCTCTGAAGCGGCTCATTATCGCTCATCATGGCATCATTTTCTGACTCCAGGGACAGCTGCTTGGACGAGAGCACACACACACACACACGCACACAGCTCATGTCACACTGGTGGTGTGTGGTGGTTTCTTCGCTCACAGGTGCTCTGAGTCTGTTCCTGATCCGTGGATCCCGTCAGGATTCCAGGCTGTTTGAGAGATCTGTGGAGGACGAGTGCAGTGAGACGGGCCTCTCAGGCTGATGACAACTGCTTTTCCTCGACCGTCCGCACACTTCTATTCTACTCCCTCCATCCTCGAGAGCAAATGACACCGGCTCATGTTAGTGAAAGAAAGATTTGTGTTTATAATAGTCCTTCTGAGTTATTTAAATAATCGTGTGTTTATCTGAGCAGATATATTTCAAAGAAGTTGCTAGAATATTGTTTGTACTCCAAAATAGAGGTTGCATCTGAAGCATTTGTACTAGTACAAATTTGACATTTG
>JAUZSZ010000136.1:2746046-2758948 GCA_034780575.1 Labeobarbus marequensis
TATGCCACACCTGTGAGGTGGATGGATTATCTCGGCAAAGGAGAAGTGCTCACTAACACAGATTTAGACAGATTTGTTAACAATATTTGAGAGAAATAGGCCTTTTGTGTACATAGAAAAAGTCTTAGATCTTTGAGTTCAGCTCAAAAAATGCTCAAAAATGGGAGCAAAAACAAAAGTGTTGCATTTATAATTTTGTTCAGTGTATATAGATGCTAAAGCAAAGTACATTTAGGCTACAAGATAATAGAGTTGTATAATCGTTGTCGAATGTAATGGCAATAACATGAGAATAACATTTTAAATAAATAAAAAATATCTCTGTTACATTCAGGGTTGCAAATCTATTTTAAATCAAATCTATATAATCTACTTTCTTACATTTACTGTCCTTGAATTGATTTTTTATATTATTTTTTTATTATTATTTTAGATCTGAGCGAACTAAAAGAAGGTTCTTTCATTTGCCATCAGTGTAGCATGTGTTTCATTCAACAAGCAAGCCTTCAAAAGCATATGAGAATTCACACTGGAGAAAAGCCGTTCACCTGCCCTCAGTGTGGAAAGAGTTTCACGTAACAAAGCCAACTTAAATGTCACATAAGACGTCACACTGGAGAGAAGCTGTTCACCTGCCCTCAATGTGAAAAGAGTTTTACAGTGAAACAACACCTTAAGAATCACATTCGAACTCGCATTGGAGAAAAACCTTTCACCTGCCCTCAGTGTGAAAAGAGTTTTCAGTGAACTGGAACCTTGAGAGTCACATGAGAATTCACACTGGATAGAAAAATTTCAGCTGCCTTCAGTGTGGAAAGAGATTTGCACAACAAGGACAACTGAAATGTCACATGGGAAGTCACACTGGAGAGAAACCGTTTAACTGTCCTCAGTGTGAAAAGAGTTTCACAGTGAAACGAAACCTTGAACTTCACATGACAGTTCACACAGGAGAAAAGCTTTTCAGCTGCTCTCAGTGTGGAACAAGTTTTACAGTAAAATGAAACCTCAACAGTCACATGAGAATTCACACTGGAGAAAAGCCTTTCACCTGCCCTCAATGTAAAAAGAGTTTTAAAGTGAAACAAAGCCTTGAGACTCACATGAAAATTCGCACTGGAGAAAAGCCTTTCACCTGCACTGCATGTGGAAAGAGATTCACAGTGAAACGAAACCTTGAGGGTCACATGAGAATTTACACTGGAGAGAAACCTTTCAGCTGCCTTAAGTGTGGAAAGAGTTTCACGCAACAGGGACAACTTAAATGTCACATAAGAAGTCATACTTCACAGGAGAAAAGCCTTTCACCTGCTCTCAATGTGGAAAAAATTTCACAGTGAAATGAAAACCTTGGCATTCACACTTAAGAGAAGACTTCTACTTGCTTTGAGTGTGAAAAGAGTTTCACAGTGAAACATAAGCCTAATATTCTCATGAGAATCGTCAAGGTTTGATTTTTCCCCCTTATTTATATTTATGTATTCAATATCCATTTAATGTACTCCTGCATGTTTAATTTATACTGATTCTTAGCATGTTTTTCTAATGCTGTATAATGCTGTGTTGTCCAAAGAATAACATTTTAGGTTTATTAATCTGTGCAAGGCAGAGCCTTAACTCATGGAAAGAATAACTGTTGTCTTTCCCTGTATTAGCCTCATTGCTAGAGAATAATTAACTTGACAATATGTTTGAATACTTTTGAATATCAGACAATAATCTTCCTGAAGGAGAGAAGCTGGAGGCAATGACAACTTCTAAAATGTCTGGTGTGAGAAAATCCTGTTGTTTTTTCTTACTGAGCTTCTGCAAAACAGAAAGTCAGTGTGATTGTTCAACATTTTCATTCACAGAATTAAAGAAATGAGTTAGACTGTGCCTTTGCATTGTTTCACAGAGTCTTCAAAAAAAATCATATAACCACATTCATTAAATTTATACAAACAATGTGCATGCTGATAACAGCTCCATTAATGTTTCTTTTTTCATCCCCATTTAGTTACTACATTAAAAAACTTAATATTGATAATATCGTATCATATCAGCTCAATAAAACACTTACAAACAATTATCCCAAAACAAAAAAGATGGATTGTGGTATATTTCACCAAACAATTGAACTCAGTACACTGTCTAAGTGGAAAAGTCCTACATTCAAATGTATACACCCCTGCAACATGCGCCTGAGGAAAACCATTGGGATTGTGAATTCAAATGTGGATGCGCGGAATGTGACGTTATAGTTGGGATCACTAATTGTTACACCCCCAACATTTGCATTTGCATTTGCCCATGTTCTAGGCCAGCCGCACCTGCACAGCCGAATCATCAGAAGTTTTGCAGGTATTGAGGACAGAAACAAGCGAGGACAACAGCGAAAATGGCAGATCATGGAAATAAATGTCCTGTTCCAGGCTGTGCAGGGGATGTGAAGTGCAGGGATGGGTTGGTGTCTGTATTCAGAAAGGCATAGAAAGCAAATAACGCGTTCTAATAAAATAAGGCGAGCCACTAAAGGGATATGGTTAGCACCTTGCTAGCAGTAGCCTGTTACAGTACAGTACAGAAGATTTCACTTACCACATAAACAGAGTAAGGAGAGATGATTGAGGGTGATGGCGAATGATTTACAGATCCTGTGCACCACAGACAAGCATCTGATCTTGTAAAATGTTTGGTAAGTACTGCCGCTCCATAGTATAAACAGAGTCTGTGCAATCACGAATCTTGAAAGCGAAAGTAAAAAGCGATCGTGCATTCGAAAGCAGTTTCAATGTCCCACATATTAATAGCGGCTGCCTGATGTCCACATTTTATTTACAGTATAATTACCTGACGATATAACTGCGAGAGAAAGTATTGAAATATATATTTTCCTCCCTGTTTTTCCTTCCTGCTGTGAGTTACTGAAATGAGCCGCACTGTGAAACAGCCAATCAGAGCAGAGCTCAACATTATTAATCGTGACCTGTCCAAAAAAGCCATTAACAGACCATTTCATTCTAGGGAGAAATCCCAAGGTTGTAAATGCACATGTAAAACCATTTCCGGAGAATTTTTGCCCTTACCTAAACCACATACCTTCTATGTAGATATCAGTGAACAATTTAAAATATTGTATCAATACATTCTATGGCACCTTTAAGGCCCCGATATACTTCAAACTAAATTGAAGAATAAACTGATATGACGTCATTTTGAACAAATTCAGGCCGAAACGAAGTTCGTTTTGAGTTAGAAACAGCTCACCAAAGTGAACTTTCTGGGGGAGTTTGTTTTGGCTCCTAAAAACCTTTGAGCTGCCATTGGTGCGTGGCGATTATGCAATCAGTGGGTGTGTTCTGGAGCTCCACCTTCTTTGGCGTGCAATTTTTTTTTTCCGGTTCGTTTCTCATTCGACAGAGGTGAGGCAGGAGAGCAACATCTCCAGGTCACTAGCAACATGTGTTGAATAGCTGAGCTGCCACAAATATATCCGCACCTGTATGATCACTCGCGGGGAGACTTTAAAAAATTCAGAGAAAGCATTTAACTCCTAGAAAGATAGTGCTTGGTGTCGACGACCCAGAGTTATGCAAAAAGCGACGCAGAGAAACATCAGATGCAGGTTTTCCGAAGCCAAGAAAAAAATGAAAGGAAATATATTTTTCAAATAAATGTTACACCATACTGCTGCTGCTGTTGTTGTTCTTTCAATAAGTGGATTTAAAAGGTATACAATAAATGAAATGCAAAAAGAACATACAATAATAAACCACATAAAATATAAAAAGGTGTAATAAAATAAATGAACACTAATGAAATAAAGTAACAAACAGGTTTGTGCTATTGAGATGACTCCAATATTTTTTTCCACATCATGCTAAAGTTTTCAGATTATGAGCCCTTCACATTGAAATGACTGATTATGGAAATGGAATGGTTCTTTTGTTTTGCAAACATGATACTTGACTCTGAACTGCTGTTAATCATTATTCTTTTGTCTATAATGTTCTGACCATTGGTATCTGTCTCACACCTAGATACATTTCATCATTGCATCATTGTTGTGTTTAGGGTCGTGACACATTTACATTAATCTACACCCGCCTCCAGCAGCACAGGGGTGTTGGACTGTTCGAAAACAGTATACCGTGCCTCAGCCTTTTCGAACTTCTTTTTGCCCCCGAACAAAAACGAGCTTCGATTGAAGTATATCGGGGCTGTGATCATTTAGTGAATAACTGTGGAAACACTGATTTTGAACTAGATTTTTACTTGCATTTTGAATTTGCTTGAATGAATATGAATATTTGGCTTTCGGAGGGTTTGATTTGCTGTTCGTTTGCACCCCAGTCGCTCGTCTCTCATTACTGTCATGTCTCTCTGTCTCTCCACAGGATCTGGAGGGAAAGATCATCGTTGATGAGCTCAGACAGGAAGTCATCACCACTAACAGCAAGGCTGAGCCGCCCCAGTGCACATCTCTAGCCTGGTCTGCCGACGGACAGGTGAGAGCTTCCCGCAGGCCACAGTCACCTGTGTGTGTGTGTGTGTGTGTGTGTGTGTGTGAGAGAGAGAGAGAGAGATGAGCTTATTCCGCAGATAATAAGCGTCAGTTTTGGTGCTGGATCTTTGGTTGATCAGTGGCATTGTGTGCTATGGATAATCTTAAATATATAAACCAGTTGGACAAATAAAAAGGGTTGTATTAATTACACTATATTTATTTTTTCCTCAGACTCTCTTTGCTGGATACACAGACAACCTGATCAGAGTTTGGCAGGTGACCATTGGAACCCGATAAAGATGTAGATTTCCAAGAACAGAATGGAAAATATGGAAAATTGAATAAAAAAAAATGATAAAAATTAAAGTAATCTTGTCCTTGTTAGTGTTTTTCTCGTGTTGATGCCAATTTGTATTACATCAATGCACTATACAGTTATTCTTTTGATTCTTTATCTAATGAAATTGATCTTATATGTTACAATACTTATGATTTTATATTATGATCTATGTATATACAGTATATGAGGCTTTGCATCAGTTTGGGTCAGTTAGGTAGAAAAGAGAGGCTCAATTCTGTGAATTCTGTAGCAGTTATTGATGTATGAATGAACAAAGCTTTGACACATTTATATACTTGCTGTCTGATTGTGTTTCTTACATAAATTGATTTTTGGGTTAAATATATGATTTGTCTTTATATAGTACTACAGTAGCAAACCCTTTGTCACATTAATATTACTATTTCCACAACCTAAGGTCCAGGAATGTCTCTTTCACTCAATTTTGAGTGTTTTATTATATTAAAATAATTTACCTTTAATCTGGGAAAGTGAAATACAGCTTCGAAGCTATATAGCTTGATCAGTTTTAAGTTTGATCAACTTAAGGCAACCATAAAATGCTTAATGCTACGTGTAACCATTTGGCAAACTGTGGCAGAAGAAGAAATAAATTTATATCATGCATATGATTTTGGTCTCTGCAAGCCATTCAGAATGGAATTAGTGTTACTGTCAATGAAAAAACAAAAAACATTTGTGGGAAAAAACCCTCTATGATCATTTAAAACAATCTTTTCTTCTAATTCAAACATGGATAGTGTAAGTAGATGGCTCTTATAGTCAAGGAAAACCTGGAAATATCAGGGGTGATTTTCCAGGCCTAAAATGGTCATAAAGATTGTTTAAAAGTCGTAAAAAAAACATTCTGTTATCTTTATGCTCAGCTCTACTACAATTTTCTCTTTGTGACTGCAGTTATTCGTCGACTGGTGGAAATCATTTAAATCGTTTTTTAAAACTATAGGAGGGTATATCGCTTCATACAGGCTTATATTCATTGTGTTTGATTGCACAACGTTTGAACTTACAGCAGTAAAAAAGTGCGCAGGAGGAAACCATAATGGGCGGTGCTTTACCGTCTCTGACCAATTAAAGAACGCTATCATTGCCTAGTCAACCACTGTCGTCCAATCACTGCTAGTTTTATTCCACCGGACTCATCCAGTACTATAAAGGTGGCCACGAGTTAGTACTGTAAGCGAGAGTCCATTTTGGAAAAGCGGCTCTTTCAGCGCCAATATTTTACAGTAAGCCGGTAAATTTAAATTTAATTCGCGTGGTTACTTGTGTTGAGCTAATTTATTTTTTACGAGAACACATGTAAGGCAGCGTTTTAGACGAAAACGCCTGTTTTACGCGTTCGGCGTAGCTGAAAAAGAAAGTAAATGCGATCGTGCATTGCATGCTGCTTTAGCTTTCGCAACGCGGCATGAATGGATCTTTTTACTTATTTGTTTTGAGCCACTTGTACTTCATCTTTACGCCTGGTTTCGTTTTTTGTTCTTTTGGCAAGCTAAGACTGAATCTGATGGCGTAACCATGCTGCTGCTCTATTATTCTAGCATCAAGCGTAGTATCTCGCATTGTGAAACTAAATCAAATCATTTCTAATCCAAAGGTAATCTAAAGCTACCAAAATGGCTGACGCAGAGCAACAGTTCATGGAAACCTCCGAGAACGGGAATGAGGAGAGTCTGAACGGAGCAGAGGCCGCAGAGGAGGCCGCAGATGGGGAGAATGGAGGACAGATCGACGCCAGCAAGGGCGAGGAAGATGCCGGGTGAGAATGAATATTCAGCGCTGTATTACGTCTTCATACTTAATGTAGACGTTTTGTTTGCAGCCGTCTCTGTTGGCGCCGTGTGTCTTTGTTAATCGAGGGGGTGGGGTGGGTTTCTGGTTCTGTTCTTCTGTCCGGTTATTGTGCTCATTGTTGGAAATGAGGGCTGTTTGGGGTTGAATTGCGCGCTGGCGGGTGGCAGCTGATGTTTGATCTGCCGACACACGAATCAACTCCTTTTAGAGCGTTAAAATCGCAAACGCGCTGTCTAAAGTCGCTTCATGAAACCCAGCATTTTACTTCATTAGCCGAATTGTAGACTGTTTGTGGTTGCCGAGCAACTGGGTCTTAAAATAGTTTAAGTGAACACGGTCTCGTCCAATCAGATTTTAGTATCGAACCTATAGCACGCAATAGTCCCCGCCCACTTTTCAGCGAGGCTCAGTTTTTTTGTTGTTGTTTTTTTCCCCCATTCATTTTTCCATAGGGATTTTTGAAAAATCTTATTACAGGCAATAAATCATACCAACCAGCTTTGAATTGTGAGTCACGTTACAAACAGATTTGAAGCCAGCCATAAATTAAACGAAATCGGACAGAATGTGTATTTGGCGGCTTTAATGAGGGGAAGAACTACAATCTGGTAAAGCGTTATTAATGACAGTTGAGTTAAAAAGGAGTGGGAAGATATAAAACTTGATTTAAAGAGGTTTTTGCATTTATAAAGAAACTAAGTTTATTGCAAAATATATATATTTGGGTTGTTTTGAGTTTATTTATTTGTTGTGATTCTCTGATTGGTGGGAATTTTTCTGCAAAATTATGGGTAATGTAGTTATTTGCTGGGAATTCTTTGGCTAAAGTTGAAATGTGTGCTGATGACTTGAATGAAAGCATATATCATTGATTATGAACCTTACAGATGTGTGTTTAACAGTTTATAAGTGTATGTACGTGTAATTTAAGTCTTTTGTATTTTGTTTTGTAATTGTACAGCACTTTGGCACACTGCGTTTAAGGTGCTTTTATGAATAAATTGTGATTTGAAATTCAGCTGTTGCAGTCTTTTTGTCTGTTATAAGATTGCTGCTTGTTTGTGGTTTAATACAGGCTCTCATCAATTTGTTCTTTTGTGCAGTAAAATGTTTGTTGGAGGACTCAGCTGGGACACCAGTAAGAAAGACCTAAAGGACTACTTCTCAAAGTTTGGCGAGGTGACGGACTGCACCATAAAGATGGATTCAAACACCGGGCGGTCACGAGGGTTTGGGTTCATCTTGTTCAAAGATGCAGAAAGTGTGGATAAGGTATGTATGCTTTCACTTCCCTTTAATCCAAATGCTTGCTTGGTGGCAGACATTCACACCTCTTCTTTTGAAAGGTGCTGGAGCAAAAGGAACACAGGCTAGATGGCCGACAGATCGATCCCAAGAGAGCCATGGCCATAAAGAAAGAGCCCGTCAAGAAGATCTTCGTCGGTGGCCTTAACCCTGAAACCACAGAAGAGAAGATCCGTGAATACTTCGGGGCCTTCGGAGAGGTGAGGCTTTATTTGTTGTTGTTGTTTTTTTTTTAAATCCATTGAGTATAAAAACATATATTTTTGTCTTCTGATTTTTATTAATGCTGTAACGATTATGATGCTTGCAGATCGAAACAATTGAGCTTCCAATGGATCCAAAGACGAACAAAAGGAGGGGCTTCGTTTTCATCACGTTCAAGGATGAATCTGCTGTCAAAAAGATCCTGGAGAAGAAATACCATAACGTTTGTGGGAGCAAGGTAACGAATGACCTTGTATGTGCTTTTCTTCAATGTTTTTGTAATAAATGCGTTGTTCTGGTGGATTGATTTGTGGGTTATAGTTACAGTGTGATGTGTATATATTATGGCAGCTTGTTTTTGCCGTGGGATTTAAATTAAAAAAAAAAAGGGGTGGGGGAATTGCTGCATCTCTCAGTTCTGACCTTTCTTCCGAATTGCAAGATATAAATGCAGAATTGTGAAGGAAATGTCAGTTGTTAGCAAGATGAGGTTACCTATAATTTTGTGGTGGGGAAAAAAACGTATTGCAACTGAGGTTCTTTTTTTTCCCCCTTCCCTCAATTGCAAGAGAGGAGGGAAAATAAACTCAATTGCCAGGATAAAGTCCAAACTATAAAACCATAATTATGATGATGATGATTAATTCTAATTACTAATTTTTACTATTCAATCATAAACATTTATCTTCCCTAAATTGAAAATGGAGAGTTGTGGAGTCGTTACATTTATTTTATTTACTACTAATTATTTTTATTATATTAAATTAATTGAAATTTAGATCCCCCTGCAATTACCATAAAGTTGTTTATTTTATTTTTTTTAAGCCTGTTAAAGTTTGGCCTTGCTCTCATCTGTTTGTGTCTCTGATTTGATTTCAGTGCGAAATCAAAATCGCCCAGCCCAAGGAAATCTACCAGCAGCAGCAGTATGGCACCCGTGGAGGCTTCGGAAGTCGCGGCAGGGGTCGCGGGGGTAAGCGGCATGCTTTAGTTGCTTATTACATGATTATAACCCCAGTTTCAGTCACTGACCTAATGGTGTCCATTTCCTCAGGCCCAGGCCAGAATTGGAACCAGGGCTATAACAGCTACTGGAACCAGGGCTACGGGAACCAGGGCTATGGCTACGGTGGCCAGCAGGGCTATGGCGGTTATGGAGGCTATGGCAACTATGACTATTCCTCTGGCTACTATGGATATGGTGGTGGTTATGACTACAGTAAGTTGACGGCTTCCAGATGCTCTTATGATCATCCTGGTATCACTTCCATTCACTCATTCTTTCTTTTTATTTTCTGCAGATCAGGGCAGTACAAGCTATGGGAAAACACAAAGACGTGGAGGCCACCAGAGTAGCTACAAGCCATACTGATCATGCAGAACAGGTAGTGTGTGACTATCAATGGATAAACATGTTTGTTTCCATATTCTTGCTTATTTGGGGTTTAAGAAACACTACTTAGAAATATTGATTTGACTGCACTGACACTATCAAATGAGAACAGAACTTGAATTCAGCTTGAGGACCCTTTTATTCAGAGCTGATTTCTGCAGGTCTTATAGCCTTTTTTCAAGCTTTTACAAATTAAAGCTTTAAATCGTAGTAGAAAGTTTTAAATTCCTAGTCTTGGCATGAAATGTGGCATGTTTTGCCAAAAGTTTTTACTGTTTTCCGGTACAAATGTCTGGATATCCTTAAGATGCATTTACTTGATATGCAAATTGAAGGGATGATGTCTTGTTTTCTGAAACTGTTACATTTTTAGTTTAGTCTTGAAACCAGGGCAAATCTTTCAATGCAGTATGAAAGCTTATTTTCCCTCTGAGTAGCTGTTGTTGTGGTGGTGGGGTTTTTTTTTTTTTGTTTTGTTTTTTTTTTCTTTCTTCTGAGCTCATCTGCAGATTTGTTTTTAGTCATGAGCTCTAGTTTTTCAAAAAAGATGATGTTTTGCTTAATCTTAAAGGACAAAATAATGGAGATCTGTTCTTGTCAAGCTTTGAAGCGTTGCAATACAAGACACTTACATCTGGAGAATTCAGATTTTGGTGTAGAGAGAAATTCTCTCAGAAATTGCTTGTAAATTTTACAATTACAAAGAAATGTCAAGTAACAGGAAAGAACATTTTGTTTTGAGTTGGTTTACAAATCTTTCTAAAAGTTAAATGAACAATTGACCGAATGTGAGTTAATGTTCAAAATGTGTGCAAAACTCTGCTTTGCATTCGTCTTTCTCAGCATTTTCCAACCTGCCACTGACCATGTCTGTTTGTCTCTCATCAGGACTAAAGTATTCCCAAAAACCAGGAGTCTGACCATGACGACGACAGCAGTTTACACACCTGCGGGCTCTTTCCTTTTACCGGATGAGATCATGACCCATTTGTACAGAACAGATGAATAGGGGAAGCAATGTCACACTTCCACATTTTTATTTTTATTTTATTTTCCTTTTGTCCACATTTCCAGAGATGGAAGTGTTATTTTTACTGTACTTTTTGGTACCTTTTTTGAATAATGTATTGTATGGTTGTATTTTACATGTCTACTGGATTTGCCACATGAGGTTCGGGAGCTGCCAGAGCTTTTGAAATAAAACAATTTTGAGTAAATTTTTCTCAATGCTTCCAGATGCTTGTTCTGCTTCCTGTTGTTGCGGAGCGTAGGAGAGCCTTTTAAAACACCAGAGTCCCGTGAATGTCAGCATTTTGGGTAAATGCATCTAATAGTGACTAGAAATTTCCACTTTTGTTGCTTTGGTTTTAAACTGTTTTTTTTTTTTTTTTGTTAGTTTTTTTTGCTTAACTTGCTTTCTCAGTTATAATGCTTAAGTTGAATCTTTTTGTCAATTAGGATATTTGCTAGCGACCAGCAATGTTGCTCATTGAAATCTCATACCTATAGTGTTTTTGGTAGAAATAAATGATTTGTAAGTTTTTGGAAGTGTTCTCGTTTACTGGCTAACACTAATGTTAATTTGTCAATTTTAATGGTTTAAATGGTGACTCTTGCTGTGACCAATTTTAAGTCGAGTTATTATGGGGATTTTGCTAAAAACACCTTTGATTTCAAAACCCTGATAACTTTGCATTAATTACTTTGAGAAATGACAGATTCTTACATTCTGAAGGTCTTAATTTTACAATTGTGGACCAAAACAATATCCACCTTATTTTTCCAAAAGTGAAAGCTATTTTCTGTGAATTTGAACTTTGTGCAACAAAGCAGTTTGTTTTAAAAATGGTCTTAAAGCAGTATGCTGTGCAAACAGGATTTTGTACTGCTACAGGATTTCTGCAGGTATTTAAGTGTCTTAATTCACTCTTCCACAATTTAAGGCCTGAAAAGTTCTTAAATCTGAGCTGAGCTTAAATTCATGAACTGCAAAAACTTTATTTGAACTGGAAAACAGACAAAAATATTTCTACTTGAGATGGAAAACAAGAAGTCTTGTTTTTCAAGAAGTTTAAGTTTACACTTGAAACGAGCAAATGTGTCAATGGAGTATGAACTTTTGAATCAGGTTGATTTTTCTGACCCATTTGGCTATTATTTGTTGTCTTAATCATAAACTCGCTTTTATTTTGATCATTTTCTCAGAAAACCAGAATTGTTTTTTTTTTTTTTTAAATGTATTTTAATTTAAGTCTTTTGCTTTGATATTTGCACTGGGGGAAAAAATGACTTTTTTTTTTTTTAATCTATAGTGTTAACGTAAAAGTTACTTCTAAAAAAGAAAAAGTAATGAACTATCTCTTGTGTTTTCAGACTTTGAAGTGTTGCTAATACAACTAATTTTGTCAACTATATTGTGTGCTTCCTAGACATTTAAAGAATATAATCCTTACATATTCTTTACTTGCACTTAAAAGGGTCTTAAATTTACCTTAAAAACCTGCAGAAAACATGTAAAAAATATATATGTGTGTAACTGGAATATTTGAATCGCACATTTAGTTTAAAAATGTTCGTGTCCAGTCTTGTTTTAAAAATAAGGTGGATAAAGCGACTAGGTCTCAAGCAAGTGTGTTGTATTTCTATGCGTGTTTTGGTTCACAAAGTCTGAGGTTATATTTGGGACTGTGTGCTTCTATACTAGCCCTACTGTTGCTGTGCTATATATTATATTTACCGTGCACAGTATGCACATTTTTCATATGGTTAGGATACTTGAATAGTCAGTGTGATGGATGAGACAGAAGTAATGGGCAAATTCCACTGGAAAGCAAGGATCCTGCACACTATTAAGTGCAAAACACTTGAAGTAATCTGAAGGGTGCAGTGCATTCTTATATGTGTCAGAAAAACCAGCACAAAGTAACATTGTGCTGTTGTAGAATTGTTGTAGAAATGTAAATTTAGCATCTTTGGTGTCAATTTCAACTTTGTATCATCTCTTCCTTTGGCATTTGGTAAAATCAAACCAACAAAATGTAGGCCAACCCATAAGTTAGCACCACCCTCATTGGTGTTTTGATTATTGCAGAAAATAAGCTCTGGGACCAAGAATAAAGTTTATGATTCGAACATATTGTTCATCATGATAATCTTCACAAATAAACTACCTTTATGGAGCAAAAAGCAGCGTTTCCCCAACCCTGTTCCTGGAGGCACACCAACACTGCACATTTTTGATGTCCCCCTTATCTGACCAATATACAGGTCCTTCTCAAAAAAATTAGCATATTGTGATAAAGTTCATTATTTTCTGTAATGTACTGATAAACATTAGACTTTCATATATTTTA
>JAUZSZ010000136.1:2935057-2946504 GCA_034780575.1 Labeobarbus marequensis
GTTGCTATTTCTTTCTAGAGTGCCACTACTGTAGTATTGTTACTGGTGTTCAGTATCTGAATGGTTCTGTCTTATTGCACACAAGAAAAGACATCAATTTTTACTTAATATTATCTTTATTTTGGTGGTAATTAATTTGCTGTGGAATCAGAAGATATTCCAGCACTGTATTTTGTTTTATTCTGTTTTTTGCCCAAAAGCCTAAAAAGAAAAAGAAACAGAAACTCCTAACAAATTTCAAATTATCATATTTAATTATTATATTATCACAAAATATACAGTATTCCTTATGAAATATCAACATTGTTTTTAGTGGGTATTATGAATGAGATTGCAGTTTGAACTGATTTGGTAAAATGTTGACTGCATGTGGGTGTTAATTAGTTTATCATATTTGCTCAAAAACATAAATTTGTATTTGTTTCTTTATAATGTATGAATATGCAAGATTCACTTTGGTTGTTTCATGTGAAATTGTATCTTCCTGAATGCATTTGCATGATTTATTAGTTTGAAATGTTTTCATTGTTGTGGCCAAATGAAGGATTAATTTACACTAGAATATAATTTTATCATGTAAATAGTTACATTCACCTTTTTTCCACAAAACCCACCATAGATAGCAACACAACTGTAGTATTCCCAGGTCCAGAAACGTAGTTGCAACTTCAATTTTGCAAAGCTAAGAGAATACTTTTTGCAGGGAAAGAAAACAAAAATAACAATTTATTCAACAATTCTTCTCCCCCAAGTTACCGTCTTCCGCCATTTTGAAGAGTACCCTAAGTACGTAATCGATGTAAGTTTTTTCCTTTAGGAAAGCATGACAAATGCTAGCAAACCCAATATTCTGGTTTCATCAGCTCATTTTAATATAACTCAGTTATATTAACTCAGTTAATATAAGTTAATGTAAGATCATGTTGTCAGGATTTAACACAAGGACTTTGTAAACCAACAGCTGTAATTAAAGTTATGACAAATCAACTTTTACTGAATCATCACTATGAAACACTAAAGATTTACATCAACAGCACCGAATTTTACGTCTGTGTTAATGCTAATTCTTTCAAAATCCAAAATCTATTCATTTGCAAACACTGCAGATGTTCCTGTAAAGGAGCAGTTTCAAACGGTTTTATTATTAGCAGGAAAATCTAATGTGTTGATGATCATTTTAATGTGTTTATAGATTTATAGTGGATTTAGTTAACCTATCTACAATCATTGAATCCAAAAACCCTCATCTCAGCTGTGAACCACAGATTCATATTTCACAGGTGAAACCTCGCATAGATTTGACTTTAAATGAGGTTGATGTAGCTTCATTTTCCATACTGAAACAAAGTTTTCTGTAAGGTTTATTAACAAACTGTGACTTACAAATATCCATAAAAATATACATTTTACCAAAAATAATGTATAAAACTGGAATTATTTCCATGAGCTGCTATTGACTCGATCCCAAATCACAATAACTTTGTACATTTAACCCTTTAACTGTCGCCCCCATTTCTTCAGACGTGCATTATCCACACTTTTATATATATATATATATATATATAATTCATGAATGAAAACATATGTAATATGATTTTGATGTACCGTTTTTATAGTAATGCAATGTCCGATTTTAAAATGGTTTTCACAGGATGAATTTTGAGGTTTAAGCTTTCAACTGATATATCATTTCTGATGATTCTAAAGGGGAAAAGTTGACAAAACGATTTTTTATTTATTTATTTTTTTACAAAGGTCAGAACTCCTGTTATGATGTGGATTTCTGAGGTGCACTCTTGTCATAAATTAATCTATTACCAGAGCTGGACAGTAGTGAAGTATTTTTACTTTACTCAAGTCAATTTGAAAAGTATCTGTACTTTAACAGAGTTTTTTTCTTTGGAAAAACTTTTACTTCACTGCATTCCAAAGCATACTTCGTACTTTTTACTGCACTACATTTCATAAATAAAAGGTTTTGTTTTCTTTAATACTTAAGAACATTAAAAATGTAATACTTTCACTTTGAATTACTTTTACTTGAATAAAAGGAAGTATTATATGTCTAATATACTTAAGTATTAAATAATATTTAATATGAAACGTTGTGCAGTAAAAAGTATAATATTATGCTTTGGAATGTTGTGAAGTAAAAGTTTTCTAAAAAAAAAAAAACCACACTGATAAAGTACAGACACTTGAAAAATGTACTTTTAAAGCAGAGCAAAACTACTTCACGTCTGTCCTCCACTGTCTATTACATTTCCTGCAAAAAAAAAAAAAAAACAGTGGTAGAATATCTTAGACCTTTCCAAAGACATAGTTCATCATGATTAGATTAGGATTTATTTGTAATATAGTGAAATTAGGCATCCCTCTGAGGGGACAGGTGACAGTTCAGAGGTTAATAGAGCGAGAGGCTGAAGTTTGGATGATTTGTTGAGGCTGAGGCTTGAGTAAAACTCTGTGGGGCTGAAGGTGTCTTTGGGCTAAGGAAGGTCCCGCAGGGCCCCAGGGAAAGGATAGTCTCCTGGGGGCCGCGGGGACGAATCCAGACGTCAGATACGGAGGAATGAATCTGGGTGTGGAATAGAGTCTCAGTGGAGTGATGGCAAGCTGAGGGTTGAACCCCAGCAGAGCGTTGCCGCTGAAGCAGTTCGTGGAGGAAGCGTGAAGAGGAGAGAAGGCTGATTTGGAGCTGAAGTTCCTCAGAGGAGCTTCTGTGAGACGGGGAGCTTCTGCGATTGAGGTCCGGCTCTCTGGAGAACCGAGCAGCAGCTCAATGGCCTTCACCACGTCTCCCAAACAGGCCTTCAGCGCAGACTCCAGAGCATCCTTTTTGACCTGAGGGAAGATCTTCATCAGAACGCTGGTCTTGGACAGCTCTTCTCTGGGTTTCTCTGTCTCGCCGCCGGACTCCAGATCCGAGGAGGTCTGTGGGCTCAGGGTGTTTTCTGAGAGATGATCCGCTCCAGGATACACGTTTAGTGGGTCACTCTTCTCCGACGGAGGTGTGTGCGGGCTGAACAAAGCCTGATTCATCAAACCGCTGAACACGCTGCACTTGTTAAGGTTTTTCTCTGCAAAATAAAACACAGCGTCAGTGTTTTGTTCATAGCAGGCAACGGAACGGAAGGTCATCTCAGGGTGTTCTTTATGACAGTTAACCATGGTTTTACTACAAGTAAAACCAAAAAAACATGGTTACTATAATTAAACCATAGAAACCACAAATTAACCAAACAATAATAAAATAAACAATCCATGCAGCTGAGTCCTTATAGCTATCTTCAAGAAACAGCTAAAAACATCTCATCCATCCTTATTTGACCCACTAACTAGCACTCTCTATTCATTCTCTAACTGCTACTTCTCTTTATTCTATTCTATCTACTTGTTTTCCTTTTGTGCATATGTATTATATATATATATATATATAAACTTGTTATGTGTGCTGCGTTAGGCTAATCGTCATAGCACTTGCATGTTGTTGCTCTTTTGTTGATTTTGATTGCTTCTATTGTCCTCATCTGTAAATCGCTTTAGATAAAAGCATCTGCTAAATGACTAAATGTAAATTACATGGTCTAGCTACACTAACCATAGTTTAACCATGGTATTTGTAGTAAAACTGTGGTTATAAAAATCGTAATCAATACGCAAAAAAAACATGGTTACTACCCTTTTACTACAATAAAACCATGGTTAATTTTCGCAAGGTTTTTGATTAATAGTTTCCGAATAAAAGTATCGATTTATTTTATTTTAAGGCGATTTTAGAATCTTAAATTTAAAACTGCAGAATTAATAAGATTTTCTCATAATTTATCACCGCCAGCAGGTGGCGCACTGGCACAGTGTGTTATAAATATTAGCTTTCAAAATCATATTTCTCTTTCATCCCCCTCCTCGACACGCCCTGCGTGCCACCGTCGCGTGCCACCCCCAGCCTGTATTTTGACAGCAACACGTGGCATGCGATGCTCCATCATCTCTACAGCGGAAACATTCTCGGGAAAAGTTAGAAAAAAACTGGGCGGTGTGGGAATTTGGTCACATGGAGCGCACAGCCTAAAAACTGACGCGCTGAAAGTGTCTCAGTCAGGTCTGCGTTAGGAAGCGGACAGAGTTTGTGACAGAAGACCAGCGACTCTCTCCGCGCGCGTGCTTTTGACGTCATCCGCACAGGTGCCCAACGCAGAGTTGTGATTACTCCTAACCGCGCGCCAGCCTTTTACCAGGTAAGTCTTTATTTTCATTAATATTATAACTAAATATGTACCGTTACTGGGTTGTGTTTGTTTAGAAGTGTTAGAACGCATCCTGTGGGTTTGCGTACTTCAGGTGAGGCGTGAGAAACAGTTCAGCATCCTTCAGTCTTTCATTGTCACTGCTGCACTCCATCTCTTTTATTGCATCCGGATGCTTTACTGAAAAGCTTGACTGCCCTACGGAGAAATTAGAGAAAAACCGAATGTTTCAGCTTGTTTAAGTGATGAAACGGATCTAATGTGCCATTTGGATCAACCCAACAGCTGTGACACTTCAGCTTAATTCAGAGGAGTAGTCAGTCTGTAGTACTCCATCACTCAAAGTCTTTCTTTCTTTCTTTCTTTCTTTCTTTCTTTTTTTCTAGCATATTAGTAAATACATAGTGCACCAAATACTGTATGTTATAGAGAGATTAAACTAGACAAACTTAAGAAACAGTAAAAACCAAAGGAAGTTCAGACTTATGTCTTTATATTATCCCAAAAGCCAAAGAGACCAATTGAGACTAGGTGTTTAGTCTGATAATGTTTTTTTTTATTTATTATTTTGTATTTTAGGGGATTTTTGTGCTACTAAGTTATGTTTATGCCGTTATACGAATCCATGTATTGCCCGTTAACTCCTTTTTTGAGCATAAACCCAAAAATGAAATTTCCAACTTAAACTGTCCTAAATCTTGAATGCTTTGGAGCACTTAACATTATTGCTGAGGGGGGGGAAACCACAAAGTGAAATTAAAAAAAATATTTTTTTTAATTTTTAAAAATTATACGCGAAATATATTTTCCAATACATATTGTCCTCTACAATTGCGAGAAAACCAAAGCCATAAATTTTAACGAGTTGTGTTCCAAATTTCAGAGAAATATCGCAATTAAATAAATAAAAAATTGATTTCCTAAAGATTTTATTTGGGCGCAGTACAAAATGATTCCAGTAGATGAAATTCATTTGCCATTAATTTCCAATGTGCCCATTTTTGACTCTTTCTTTCAGGATAGTTTAACAATTTTGAGTCATGTCCATGTTTTTGTGTGTGTGTGTGTTCACATAGCAAGTGCCAAAACCAATTCACCAATTTTCTTACCATTCGGAATAAGGTAAAAAAAAAAAAAAAATCAGTCCAAAAATTACCAAAGACCACCAAAGGGTTAAACGTGTTGATGGAGGTGGAGGTAATAATAGAGAGTGGAAAACCTTGGGACATGCTTATAGTTTAAACTTGAGTTCAGAATATAATGATGTTATTCCATATTAACCTTTAAAACATTCTACATAAGAATGAAATCCGAATGGGAAAGAGACCAGATGATGAGAGACCAGAATACAGTGTAATGTATATTAAGAGATTCAGTAACTGGAAACACTTGATTTTGTCTGCTTAAGATGCTCAAAAATGTTGTCTAGGTAGGGCAGCTCATTTGGTTTTAAGACGCATACTTCTGCTTGATAGTTGTCTTTAAATAGACTGTGATTCATAAGCGCATGCACACAGTTGTTTTTGATATTTTGAGGGTATGCAATGGTTTTTCTTGTATGCTGGTTGGGGTTTTGCTCCGGGACAGACTGGAATGTTTTGGATTCAGTTATGCAGAATAATGTGAGAAGTTACAGATTAAGGCGTCAACACTGTCCAAACCCACATGGCCAGCCTCAGAAATGAGTAAATGTCTGACTTATACAAAGTTGCATTAAAAATCATCAGTTTCTACTAGTCACTCCTGCGTTGTTGCTGTAGCACAGCTCTCTGTAGGTTTTGAGTGAGCAGAATGCAGTTTTGAGGCTGGGCATTGAATGTGAGTGATGACAGAGCAGTACTTTTGAATTGATGGGAAAAAGCCAGACGTGTTTCTGTACTCACGTGTCTATGCATTGACCAAACCCATTGAGAGAGCTTTTGTACCTCTCTATTGTTTCCACCTGTGCAATTCTTGTCATCTCTCAATTTTAGCTTCTCCCACACTGTTACTCTGCTTTATCCAGCTTCCATTACTCCAAAACACACACACATTCTTCTCATTCCGTTTTTATTTTTGGTATGGTTTTTTGTTATAACATTTATTGGCACTGTAAACAATAGTGTGAATAAGCAAGTATTAAAATGTCAGTAGCAGGGTTATCATAAACTAAAACTATTAAAACATTTTTTTTTTAAATTGAAATAAAGCTGGTATAATTAAATAGAAATGGAAAAAAAACCGATGATAATAATTCGATAGAAAAAAATTAATTATTACTGGAAATGTTGCCTTGGCAACTAACTGAAAAAGCACTAAAGTGATAAAGCACTAAAATTACAAACTGGAAATAAACAACTTAATCTGAAAATCAAACCTTGACAGTAATTAAAAAAATTAAACACAAAAATGACAAAAGTACATAACAAAAGTGAAAACTGAAAATATAAAAACAAGCTCGTTCAAAATCAATAAAATATATAAGAGCACATAAATAATACTAAAATAACACTCGCCAGTACAAAATAAAAATAAAAACAACAGTACAGAGTAAACTTTAAATACACTTAAAATTTAGTGTAGGCATTTTTTTTTACTCAGAAATTAAAATTGAGAAATTATGAAAAACTGAAATAGTATTTTCTTGTAAAAAGTACTTCAATCTTTTTTTTTATTTACAACTTAAAAAAAAAAAATACTGTTTACACTGTAGAGTTAGGAAATTTAAACCAACATGAGTTAAGAAATAATATTAATAATTATTAGTGCTGTAAAACGATTAATCGCGATTGATCGCATCCAAAATAAAAGTTTTTGTTTACATATGTGTGTACTGTGTATATTTATGTATATATAAATACACACACAAGCATGTAAATATTTAAGAAAAATGTTATATTTATATATTAAATATATTTTTATATAATATAAATTATATGAATATAAATATAAACATGTAAATATTTTCAAAATATATACTGTATGTGTATGTCTTTATATATACAAAATAAATATATACAGAAGACACATATATTGAGTAAACAAAAACTTTTATTTTGGATGCAATTAATTGTTTGACAGCACCAATTATTTTATTTGACTTAATGTATATTTATTATTATTATTAGCTATTATTTATTATTAGCTTAGTTTTAGTCATTTTAGTACTTCAATTTAAACTAAATGAAAATTAGAAATGTTGCCTTTGCAACTAGCTGAAATAAAATGTTACATGTTTTGAAAATATTTTATTTCACTTAGTTTTTAATTCAAGTAACATTTTGTATGGTATTAGTTAACTATAATAACTCTACAGTGGTGACACAAAATTTCGTAATGTTCATTTTGTTTCATATTGACATGTTATGTTGCTGTTCATGTTGGTTTCTGTTTAGTCATTGGTCCAAAATCCTGTATTTTAAACATCACATATTTTTATTGGTTGGGATTTCGCTTTCAGTGATGCCAGAAAAATACTTTTGAATCTCAGTTTGCACCTAATTTAGATGAAGTGCTTTACAGTTTGTATTCTCTTGAATCCAAGTCTTTTCTTGAAAAGAGTAAGTAGTCAGACTATTGCAGTCAGTGGTTCATTTGTTCGCATAATGTGCTCAAACACACTCACTCATGACGCGGCACGCTCTGAATGCAAACGTCAGTATGCATACACATGTGATGTACACACAGTAAAGCCCATAATCCAGTGTCAGTTTTTAGGATGACTGGAATCTGCTGGTGAAGATAGATCATCCCATCAGCCTGCTGCAAACATGGAGATTTGGGTGTTTACATATTGACTCACATCTGCTGTAAATCATTACACACACATTAACACACTGTGTGTGTGTGACTGCGGTTATTATTAGTGGTGTTTAAGTCAATCCTCACTATGACTGTTGCTCATATTCAGGGTTAAGTCCCATTCACACCAAAAACTACATCTATGAAGATAACTATATATTAATGTCCACACCAGCACACAGACGTTGTTTATTATAAGCGTGTTGTCGTCTGCCACTTTATATGTTCCAGCTCTTTAAAGCCTGATGGATCCTGATTGGCTGTCAGTATATCATGTCGATCATCAGTAAAAAATCATTTGTAAAATGATTCCTGTGGTATCATTCCTCTTTGTTGTTATCGTCATAGTTGTGGTGTGGACGTCTCCATTCTTAAGAATTAAAATGATTTTATTAAAACTTTTTTATTATTATTGTTTTTACAATCAATTAATGAATTATTTTGTGTATTTATTTCTTTGCTTTATTTTATTAATTTTGATTTAACCAACCAAAGCACTCTTATTGCATGTGAGTTGTCCCGCAGCGTCTATCAGATGTTATTCATTTGTATTTATTTATTCATTTATTTGTGTTTATTTATTTATTTATTTATTTGCTTTAATTGATTTTTTCTTCAGACTTGATCTAAACAGCAGGACACTCTTAAAATTCAATCTGTGTAATTTGCGCTGTAGTTATTGTTAATTAATTCTGATTAATAATTGTTATATTAATAATAATTTGTATTAATGAATTTATTACTATATTATTATAGAATATACTATACACATAAATATATTTATATATTTGTTTTTGTGAATTTATTTTTTTGTTGACAGCAACATCCACCAGGATTTATTTATTTAATGCTTTCATTAATTTATTTGTTATGTGTATTTATTTGTTTGCTTGTTTTGTGCATTAACTTATTTTTTTGTATTTATTTTTCCACCCAGAACATCCTCTCCTACCGCTTAGCAACATCCTGTAAACTACTCAGAACACCTTAGCAACCGCATAAAAATGCGTTGACTACTAATTTCAACACCTTATCCTCAAAATACTGGCAACCACCTAACAATTCCCTAGCAACGTGCAAAACAAAATCCTTGGAAATGCCATAGCAACTGTCTAGCAACACCCTGGAAACCCCCACGCAACAAGCTCATTGACATAACGATAACTGGCTCTTTTTGTTGTTGTTCCAGGAGACAGCAGCGCCTGCCTGGAGTAGTAGGAGGAGGGGCTGCTGGGAAATCCCAGAATCCTCAGCAGCAGCAGCTGCAGGGATTACACCAGCAGCAACAGCAACCCAATCAGATGCAGCAGCTCAACACAGACCACCAATCAGGTGCCGGCACTAAGCACGGGGGGCGGGGTTACCAGGGTCAGCAGAACCAGGGTGGGTGGCAGGGCGGCCCGCATCACGGCTACAGCCAGAACCGCCGCTGGCATCAGCATCCCAAACACCAGACGAACAGTTTTACTCAGGGCCCCTTGGGGGCCGACAGGGGCTTCACACGCAATACCAAAGAGACAGAGAATGTAAAACATGAGGAGCCGGAGCCCCACATGGAGAAAGGAGCAAAGGATGAGCCTGCGAAAGAGGAGAGAAAGAAAGGAGACAAGGAGGAGAAGACAGAGAGCGGGAAGATCTGCTTACTGCAGTCGTCTAAAGAGAGACTGAGGAGAAGATTGAAAGAGAAGGTGATTGCTGCTAAATACATTAGCAACATACTATCAGCGTGCTAAAACATGTTAACAACATGCTAAAACAAGCCAGAAATTTGCTAAATAGATTCTATCAATACTCTCAACATACGATAAAGCAAGCTAAAAACATACTAAACATGCTAGCAACATACTATCAATAATGATACGTCTCAGTAAGACGTGCTAGCAACATGCTAATACAAGCTAGAAACTATCAGTGTGGTAAAACATGCTAAAACAAGTTAGAAATGTGCTAAAAATTCTAGTAACACACTATCAGTGTGGTGAAACGTTAGCAACATGCTAAACAAGCTAGAAACATTATACTAGCAACATACTAGCAATGTTGTAAAATATGCTTACAATATGTTAAAGCATAAAGAAGCTAGAAGTATGTTAGCAACATACTATCACTGTGGTAAAACATGCAAATAACGTGCAAAAACAAGCCATATGATTTGAAATAGAAATCTTTTTTAACATTATAAATGTTTTTACTGTCACTTTTAATCAATCTGAACACATTCTTGCTGAATAAAAGTATTAATTTCTTTCAAAAATTGGACTGATCCCAAACTTTTAAACGTAGTATATGCTCTTCCTGTGTGTTCTAAGTCATGTGACCGCTCTCGCTGTTCTCTGATTGGCAGGAGGAAGTTCCCGTGGCGACGGCTGGACCTCAGCGGAACCGAATGGACAGATTGTTAGAGATTCTGAATAGCATGAGGAACAACAGCAGCGGTGTGGAGAATCAGCTCACCACGTTCATGGAGGAGGCGCAGAACTCGGCCGATTCGGAGGAGACGCTGAACGAGATCGTCCACACGATTTACCGCAAGGCGGTCAGCGACCGAAGTTTTGCGGCCACGGCAGCCAAACTCTGTGACAAGATGGCTCTGTTCATGGTGGAAGGAACCAAATTCCGCTCTCTGTTACTCAACATGTTACAGGTAAGAACTGAATGTTCCTAACTTACTTGATCATGTTCTGCAGGTTGTCTCCTATTGGTCAGTGATTTGTCTCTGAGGACCAATTGGATTGCATGATTCACAAACGTTATCCCGCCTGCTGCCCAACCACATCCATCTCAGCTCTTTCGTTCCTCTTTTGCATCTGCAATTTTTCCTCTTCCTCTTTTTCTGAAGGGCTTGAAGAAGCCGAAGTATCAGGATGTGACTCACTCCTGCAATCCAGCTGAGTGACCCTGTACAATTTCCTCATTGGACGAAAGGGACTTTTTAGGCCCCAAACGCTTTCACCTCGTTTTGAAATGAAGAGTTTCTGAAAGCAAATGAATAGATTTTGAAGAATTCGTTCAAAATGAAATCCTGCCATCGTTTGTTCAGCCTCATTTCCTGTGGAATGCAGAAAAAGAGGGTTTTTAAGGTTTTTTTTTCTCTTGTCTGGTTTTTCCTTTTTTAAGCAAAAACACCAAAAAAAAGTGACTCACACAATTTACATTTTGCATGAACAAGAACAGCTATTTTTGAAAATGGCCATGACAAACTAAGTTATGACTAGCTTGGCTAACATTATGTGTGATCCAGTGTTATTAAAGTATTATTTATATGCTATTATAGTTAGATGATTGAGCTCAGGAAAAGCACTATAACTTTATTTATGTTTAATATTAATAATAATTTTTTTTATTCATATTTTAAATGAGCTTTGTTTTCAGCTTTAGTTTGTTTCAGTAATTTTATGTGCTTTAAGTTTAATATAA
>JAUZSZ010000136.1:3008805-3020594 GCA_034780575.1 Labeobarbus marequensis
TTTACGCCTTTCTTCACGTGAAATCCTCAGACAAGAATCCGAGTAAGTGTCTCGCATGATCTGCAGTTTAAAAACAGTAGATAATGTGTGGCCCAGAATTTGATGTATACAAACGAATATAAAATATATTCATTTTGAAACTTACTGAACAAATGCAATGCAATGATTGCTATGTTTGTGACTGACCTGCTCACAGAGTAAATTAAGGATGTACGGGTGGTTAAATTTTTCCCTGGGATAAAACAGCTGTGTACAAACAAACACAAATACAGTGAATATACATAAGTAAGCCAGAAGCTTACTACCTTTGTAGGAGTCATGCAAAGTCACATAAAACTCTCTTGACTTAGTTACCTCCTTGCGCATGAAGATTTTGGCTGGCATACTGGGGTAGGAAAAGTAAACGCTGGCAGAGAATCTGTGCAATTGGGAGCGAACACTCTCCTCCTCAACCATTTTGCTGAACTGATCTTTAGGAACACATAAAGGGGGAGAAATTATAAAGGGTGAGATTACATTAGCAAATGAAATCTGTTTACCTTAATATTTGAATTCTAGAGATAGACAGCTGCACAGCTTGTTTCAAATTTGCATACATCTAACTTTTACATTTATATGAATATCCCTGTGTTGCAAATTAAAATATTTATGATCTATCCAAATATCCCCAAGACAACACATTTGCTTGAAATATTTTTTTAATAAACACTTGGAAAATGACTTAATGATTTTGCTCTTACACAGATTTTTTTCTATTTCACAGAAGGTAAAAAATGAAGAAAATGTTTCTTAATATATTTTTAAAATTTCTTAATAAATTGTTATGCACCTCTTACTTAAAAGATAAAAACATTTTTCATTTTTCAGTTTTTTCATTTAGTTTTATTAATAGTTTTACAAATTTCTGTGTAAAAACCTTAAAATAAAATTGACCAAAAAATTCCAGTTAAATTTTAACTGCAGAAAGGAAACATTAATAAATAATAATCTTAATAAATTACTAGTCTTTCAACACCTAGAATATTTTGATTAAAGCAAGAAAAAATGAAACACCTTAATAATTTCTTATTAATTTTTAAAATTTCTTAATAAAATTGCCAGTTTTTAACACCTGGAATATTTTGATTAGAGAAGAAGAATTGTCAGTTTTTCATTTTAATGCATAGAACCTGGCTGCATTATAAAAATGACAACATCTGCTCAAACCTAAAAAGTAGTGAATTATTTAATTTCACCTCATGTTCACTTAATTGTGCTAATAATGATTAAAGAAAATTAAATAATATGATTTCAATCATACTTGACATACTATGTGTACTGCATATATGTTAGAAACCACCCCTCTATATATATATATATATATATATATAAAAGATGTGAATAACTTACTAGGTACAGGAGGAGGCATTGGTGGTGGGTCGGGGATGTTGGGAGGTGGAGGTGGGATGGGCTCACGAGCTCGAGGCAGAGCATGCGTACGCTGCGAGCCGAAGAGATCAGCTAGTGAACGCTGCTTCTGCTTCATATCGTTAGAGATGGCACGAGGGCCACGAGACTCAGGGGGCTGAGGGGGTGAAGGAGGCTTCTGTTCCCACTGTTTCTGCAGCACAAAAAATACAGAAAAGACTCATGGTCAACTTCTGCATCCTTGACTTTGAGCTCAAAATTCTAAAACATTAGATTATGGCACGTCACTCAGGTCAGTATCATCTACCTTTTGATTAGTGACAGGTCCCTGAGATTTAAGAATGGCCAATGCCTCTTCTTTGGGGTCATTTTTCCTTACAAAGTGCTTGGCCGGAACTCTGTGAAGATCAAAGTCCACATTATTCCCTCTCTTACAGTCTGGGAATCCCTCCAAGTGAAAAGGTCAAACCAACATAATATTATGCAAGTGTTCAGTAACAGCAGAGGTTGCATTAAGTCAGTGTGAATCACAGTTAGCAGCCCATTTTACTTCTGTAGTGCACACATTCAGAGTGACACAGGACATGTCACAAGAAAAAAAAATAGGGCAGGACTTGATTTTACACATTGGGAATTCATTGGATCATGAAATGTGGTCTCTAGGTGGAGCTTTACAAGAATTCAGGTCAATTCTTGGCCCACCTGACAGGCTCGAAGGCTTTAGGTTCTGGAGAGGGCCGACTCTGGTACCGCTTGATGATCTCTCTGATGTTACTAGTAGGTTCTGGTTTAGGAGATGTGGGTTCTGGAGATTCTGGTTCAGGTGTTCGAATGTTAGGAGGTACTGGGAGTGGTTTCACTGTGTGAAGAATGGTTTATAAACATCAAAACACATTATAATCTTAAATAAGACTAAAGAAAACATTAGAATGTCTTAAGTGTGAATTTAAATAAAGACCACAATGAACCACAAAAACTTAGCCCTAGGTGTTGTGACAAACGTCTTACCTTCAGTCTGTACTGGTGGAGGTGATTTGGGTTGGGCCACTTCTGGTGGAGTGGCGTATATCAGTGGCTTAGCAACCTTTGGTGCAGACTTTGGGCGTGCTTCTGATGTTCCTGAGATGCATAAAGATCTTTTTATCTTTTATGCAGTTTTATTTTAGCCATTTGAAGGATTCTGATTTGACAGTGTCCACTCACCGATCTTTTGAAAAAAATTCCTCTTCTCCTGAAAGGACCCTTGATCTTCTGGGGCCCTGAGATCCACCTCTGCCTCAGGCTGTGCCTTAAAGAACAAATCAAGTCATTGCAAAAATCTGAAGCGTAAACGTTTACAGCGTTTACAGCACTGATCAGTTCCTGTACCTCTGGACTGCGGAGCTTTGGAAGGGTCACTGGGGCTTTTTTGGGAGTCTGAGGGACGGTTCTTTCTTCCTGGGGATGGCTTCGGGGTTTGGGTGAGGGTGACCGTGTAGGTGAACGTGCACGCGGAGGAGAGCGCCGCCGCTGACGTGGTGACTGTCTCTTTGACTCTTGTTCGCGTTTTCGCATCTCTTCCTGCTGCTGCTTCTGGGACAGTGTCATCGCCTGCATTGTCATCTGCTGAGCCTACAGGGAAAAATAGATTTATCTGTCTACTTTACGTTGAACGAACTCGTGTAACAAATGTAAGAACATAATAATGTTATACCAGAAGCGTTACTCACCAGAAGCAGAGCCTGTTGATTGATAAAGGCCTGCTGCTGAGCAGCCATTTGCTGTGAGTTGACAGCCGGTGGTGCAGCAGGCATGGCTGGTGCGGCAGCAGGCATGGCTTGTGGCATCATCATAGCTACGTCCAAAACAAGCAGTAGGAAGAGGGTAAGCATTAAACAGTTTATGCTATCAGAGAAGCACAACATGAGCAGGATGCTTACGTTGCATGGGTTGCATCATGGGCATAGTAGGCATCATGTTTGGCATCATTGGTGTGGCACCATAGCCAGCCATGGCAGGGTTCATTGGCATTCCTAAATGATAAGGGGAGTAAACAGTACAGTTTAAAAATACATTCTTTTTTATTATTATTATGCAAGTAAAGAATGTGACAGTGTTTACATGTGCCAAATACAGAATCCCATGGACCAAACATATAACATATAAGTAAAAAACATAGGCTAAGTAAAAAAGGTGCCAATATTTACATGTGCCAAATATAGAATCACTTGGACAAACAAACATATATACAGATAGCCAACATTACAAGTCCGTTCTGATTAGCTCCTGTATTTGCATTCATATGTCTGTGAGCATGCATGTGTGTGTGTGTGTGTGTGCGTGTGTGCCATTGTGTCTAGGGGTGGGGGAGGAAGCATACAACTGAAATAATATCTTAACAGATTAATAACAGATATAAGGAGTATAACTTATATAAAAAAAACTAAATAATAATTTGTAAAAAAGGAGACAACAAATGTTATTAGCAACAATACAAAATACATCCTAATGTCAGGTCCAAAATAAATGTCAGGTCTTATTTTAAATATTAAAATTAAAATTAAAAAATTAAACTAAATAAAACAATAATTAATATTAAAATGACTGGATGTTAAAATTAAAATAAATTACATTAAATAAAAAAATAATTTGTAAATATTATATATATTCATTCATATATTAATTTTTAATTTAAATTGTTGTTCTAAAACTGCCATTGTATTCTATGAGCATTGCAGGCTCTGAAAAATTTCTTGTGATGTTTTGTAAATTGCTTTGGATAAATGAGTCTTCTAAATGGATAAATGAATAAATATAAATAAATACTGTGTAAATAAATTGTTTAAATTCAGCAATCTTATTTGTTACCATCAAATTGTATCATTTTTATCAGCATTATATTGGCTTCACTGCTCTCTAAATATCTGGATCACTATCGATCAATCACTACACATGAATTAAACAGATGCAAACTGTACCTGCTCCGGTGTACATGCTGGGCATCATACCTCCACCTCCTCTCATTCTACGATTCAGCATGGCCATCTGTTCAAAGTCCTATCAATAAAGAACAAATAAAAATGCAGATAGTAAGACCTCAGGCCATCCCTCAGAGATAAAAGGCAATACAAGTAGATCTCAGAGTTAATAAATGCCAAAGCTACGTAATCTTTGCTGGCTTAATAAATGTTAACAATATATCTGTGTAGCCTAGTGATAAGCACATGTCCTCTGACATGTTGAGCTGTGCTGCTCTTGCAGGTGACATGAGTTTGAGTCATGACCCTTGTTCCATCTCTATAAATGTAAAACAAAAAATAAATAAATAAATAAATATCAAAAAATCTACAGTGGTATTTATTTTAATGAAAGACAGCACAAGCACACTTTTTATTTATAATTCACTAAAAATCAACAGATATTTTGATCAGTTGCTATAAAATAAGGTGAATTTAAAGTAGCTGCCGGTTTGGCTATAAACTGTACAATAATGTTTATATATTTGAACTGGATGATACTGACCGGAGGACCCTGATCAAACACAGGATCAAAGAGGTCATCAACGTAAGCATCCATCTGTCGACCTCGAGATCCTGAAAGAAAGAATGTTTCAGGAGTGCCAGAGTGAAACCATTATTTTATTTACTCTACAGGGTGAGCCGGGTCCCAACCCTCATACTGTAGCTTTCATTCACTTTGATTTCTTTCATCGTCCCTCTGCAAAGCTACGCAACAGAACATGACTCAAAATTAACTGTCTGTTTCCTGGGAATGGTTGGACCCTCACCCTGGGATGTGGAAGAGGGTTCATAGGCATCCCATGGGGATGCTTCAAAGGAGGGGAAACCAGGGGCTTGCATAGAGGGAGCAGGTGGTATAAAGTCATCCAGATCGGTGGTTGCCATACTGAAAAAAAGACGTAATGGATTAAAAACGAAGGAATTAAGCAGTAATTTCACAGTTTCCTTTTGAATGAACTGTCAGCACTGAGCTCTATAGAGGCGTACCTGTTGCCTGTGTTGCTAAAGAGGTAATCGGTTTGAGCGGGTGGGTGACCCAGGGGCACATCAGCCTCCACCCCAGCCAAGAGATCCATCACAAAATCACAGCCAGCCAGGTCGGTCCAGACCTCCCCAGCCAGCAGAGACACAGACCAGCCCCGTGTAGCTTCTTTCAGACCCCTGAGAAAAAAAAAAAATGACATTAAGAAGTATTGGTGAGTCTTACATAAATAACTAAATAGAACTAAACAAAACTAAATAAACTAAACAACTAAATGAATTACATATTAAATAATTCTGTTGTATATATTGCATATTATATTGCAATTAAAATAAAATGAAATATTTAATATTATACTTAATTTAAATGTATAATAGTTCAATTGATTTAATATATATATATATATATATATATATATATATATATATATATATTATTATTTTTTTTTACAAATATTTTAGAGCTGAGCAGAAGAAAAAATATTTTGTGTTTTAGTGCATTAATTGTAATAGTTTAGTTATTCATAATTTCGTCTTTGTTCATGGTGTAATTAGCTTTTGTGTTCATGGTTCAGTATCTTTGTGGAGTTAGTTGTTTATCAGAAGGGGAATAAATAAGCTCTTGGTATTGGTGTCAGGTCAAAGCATCTGTCCGGGTTTCCTGGCCAGCACAAGCTTTAGATACATTAGGAGAGTTTGGATTACAGAGACCAGGGCACCACCATGACACTAATACCCAGGAATACCCTTTAGTCACCAACACGCTCCAAACCGACCCGAGAGAGACAGACTGAAATCCAAAACTACATTTTTACTGTTATGTTTTCATCATGAAATAATGGCTGTGTTTGTCTCTGTGGCTCTCAGGTCTGTGTGGGAGTCCGGGCTGGTGAATGTAGGTCTCTCAGGGCCGGTCGGTTGGGTCAGAGTAGGTTTACGGCTGTAATCCCCCCAGCAGACGTCCATATCAGGAGCGGCAGGAGGAGGTGTGGCACTCGTCTAGACGGCCCGCAGACGCTTCCCCTCCCCCAGAGACCTGCTGTTCCTGGCACACAACCGGCCCATGGGGCATTCGAGTTAGACTGAGGGAATTTTCTCTCACAGAAGCTCATTCACATTGTCTATAATGCCTCATTAAATACTAAAACATGACACAGATGGAAATAAAATGCGATTCTGAAAATAAAAAGCAATGTTGGTCATTAATTGTGAGATTTTCTATCCCCATGAACCATTTTTGACCAATGAATTTCCATGACTTTTACAGCTGATCGTGATTACTAGACTGAGTTTATATATTATGTATTATGTATTAGGTTATGTATTATGTAATATATATTATGAATATATTTTAGTTTATGTATTATGTAATAAATTATATATATATATATATGTGTATGCTTACATGAAACATTTTTAAAATAATTTAGCATAAAAAAAAGACATATACACAAAGTATGTTTATATATTTTTAAATAAAAAATAAATACTAAATATTAATATTTTTACAAATATTTTAGAGTGGAGCATAAAAAATATTTTGTGTTTAAATCATTCCTTGTAATAGTTTAGTTAATCATTTTGTCTGTTTACGGTGTAATATATAGAGAAATTTCTAGACGATTTCTGTCTTCAAAATCATTAAGTTGCTAAAACATTGTTTAATTTGTGGGTGAAAAAAAGACTAGAAAAAATGACACTAAGATAAATAAAACTGCTGAACAGTTAGACTTACAATAACCAATGGATTAGCAAAACAAACACAAATTCAGAGATGTATTCGGTATTTTTTGTTTTATTTTGGCATTTCTTTGTTTGCATTTATATTAAGCAAAGTGCATCTCTTTTTCTCATCAACACATTGCACAATACATAAATAACAATGCATATAAAACTTCGTATTTACAGGTAATAATATATTTATATTTAACATAAAATACATTTTAGCTTTTATTTCACAATTAAATCTTAGTCATTTATTAAACAAGTCCACGTGAGCTTCCGTTTTCCATTTCTCTCGTAAAACATCCTTCGGAGAACTTCTCGCGAAAAACAAAACAGAAAAACAACATAGTCCATAAAAGGTAAGGGCTAGTCCGTCTCCATGAAGGAATGGGGGGTCGTGGTGAGGGCGTGGGGCTCGCTGTTATCGGTTATTGAATATGACCTCCAGCCAGCAGGGGCAGCTGCTGATGAACTGCCTGGTGTAGCACTGCCCCCAGCCCTTCACGAAACTGATCTGCACGGTGAAGCCCGTCCGCGGCTGCTGGCTGAACTCGTGGTCGTTGGGCCGCTGTAGGCTTCCCGCCTTCTCGAAGTCGAAGGCCTTGATGGAAAAGCCGGGGAATACTTTATGCACCAGCAGCGTACGCGAGTCGGGGTTGTCCAGTGTGGCTGACTTGATGAATATGGGGTAGCAACTCCGGTTATACACCCACACGCCATTGGGCTCGCGGCTCAGCTGGATGCCGTAGCCGATCTTGGCCCGAACCATTTGCACCAGTTGACTCTTGTTGTCGGAGGCGAGCTGGCCCAAGCAAAAGCCCGTGCCCTGAGGTAGGTCATAAAAGATGTCCAGGGATGGCTCCTGGACAGAGTAGAGGCGCCCAACGCGGGTCTTTTCCTCCCAGTACGCCACCACACACCAGTGAGGCTGTTCTCCACGCTCCTGAAGAGCCAGGGAATCTACAGAGAGACAAGAAAGACGCGGTTATTCATTATGCCAGTTTAACTTCAAATGAAAAAAGTGAACAAAGAGTTGATTGAGGAAGGAAAGAGAGAGCCAATTATTCATTATATCATCAAGTGAACATCAATGAATCATGCTGGAAAAACGTGAAGATACCAGATCAAGGTGGTTTACAAGCTCTTTCAGCCTGACCAAGATGGTCTAGCAGGCCGAAACAAAGACCACCAATGGGTAGGCCAACTGATTAACCATCTAGAATGGATTATGACCAACTTGGACCAGTAAGAACCACCAGATATTGGCTTCACAAGACTTTCCAACAAGAACCATTTATTATTTATGCCAATTTAACGTCATCAAGTGAACTTCACCGAATCCCTGCTTGAGATCAAAGTGGTGAAACCAAGACCACCAATAGGTAGGGCCATCTAGAATAGACTATAGCAAACTTGTACCAGTAAGAACCATCAGAAAATGGCTTTACTAGAGTTTCCAACAGAGTAAAAGTGAGCAAAGTGTTGATTGAGGAGGCAAAGAGAAAGAGCCAATTCTTAATTATGCCAATTTAACCTCATTAAGTGAACTTCACTGAAACCCTGCTGGAAAATCTAGAAGATCAACGTGATCAAACTAGTACTTGCTGGTCCAAGGAGGTCTTCAAGCTCTTCCAGCCTGACCAAGATGGTCTACCAGGTTAAAACCAAGACCACCAATGGGTAGGCCAACTGATTAACCATCTAGAATAGATTATGACCAACTTGGAGAAGTAAAAACCACCAGATATTGGCTTCACTAGACTTTCCAACAAGAACCAAATAATATTTATGCCAATTTAAGTGAACATCACTAAATCCCTGCTGGAAAAGACAGAAGATACTAGATCAAGGTGGTCAGATTGGTACTTGCTGGTCCAAGGTGGTCTACAAGCTCTTCCAGCTTGACCAAGATGGTCTATTGGTCTAAAACTAAAACCACCAACAGTTTGTGACCAACTTGGACCAGTAAGACCCATCAGAAACTGGCTTTACTAGAGCTTCCAAAAGTGAACAAAGTGTTGTCGAGGAAGGAAGGAGAGAGCTGAGGCGATAAACTGACTAGATTAGATAGGAACACTAGCACAAATAGGTAAACACACACACACTTTCACACCGGCGCATGCCTTCTGTCCAGGAAAACCGTCCTGAGCTCTGCCAAACATATCTTGCATCCTTAATTTCAGCGTTCACGAGAGGCAGCGACGGAATGTGAGGAATCTGCCGCCCCGCACAGAGCAGCGCCACTGGCCTCCAGCACTTGTTTACATTAACAGTACTGCTTATCATTTGTCTGGGCCGCCTCTGTTCCGTACGCCAACCCAAACAATGTTCTGACGTCAACGCTACAATAAATCTGCAATTGTGCTCGCCTCTGGCAACTAACGGCAGTTTTGACAGCGATAGGAGAGAAATCCGCTGTCAACGCCCATTCTGAGCCTGGTTATTTAACAATATAGAAGACACACCAAATATATAATTATGCAATGAACTTTATGCAACTTAGCTCCGCCTACAGGAAATCTCATTGGTCCACATCTTGCTGTGTATTTTAAACACCATGCTTTGCGCAATGTTTTTGCTTTCAGTGAAAACAAAAATTGATCTGACGTCCGGTTAGTATACAATGTTGAAGTTAAGCAGTTCTTTAGTCATCTGGACTCTTTGTTTGTCCACAGTAAGGACAGTCTCTCTTTAATCTCAGATCGGGTGAGTAGGCCGTAATTTAGCAGTACATTTAATTACGCACCAGCCCAGACTAATTTGATGACTAGAGTAGGTAGAGCCATCATTACAACCCTTACAAACATGCTTGTTTGGATGTGTTACCATAGTAATACCATTATATGCTTTGAAGAGCTTACAGTGCCATTTAAGTAGCATTGTATGTGAATACAGTAATCAAAGTGTATCAAGGTATATATTAAAATAACAGTATTACTGAATCATAAAAAAATAACACCAAATAAATACTTTAAATATACTGTGGAAGTACCATGGTACAGTGATGGTGTCAGAATGATTTCTGAAGGATCACGTGACACTGAAGACTGGAGTAATGATGCTGAAAATTCAGCTTTCATCACAGGAATAAATTACATTTTAAAATATATACAAATGGATCACAGTTATTTTAAATTGTAAAATGTTTTCAGTTTTTTTTCTATTTTTACTGTATTTTTAATTTTAAAAAAATGCAGTCTTGGTGTGCAAAAAAGTCTTTGTGAATGACAAATTGTAATTCAGATGATCATCAAATTACACTATGTAAAAACCACAGCAATACCATGGTCTACATATCAATATTTCACAGTATTACCATCACTGAAGCATAGTACAGAACAGCATCTACTTCCTGTTTACTATTATATGGAGGCGGCTCATTATATAGAGGAGTCTTTATACTGACACACAACTAGCTGTTTAATGTTTAGTGTGTGTGGTTGCTATGTGCCAGACTGATGCTATTTCAGTCTTAATAGTTGACTAGTCTCTCTGATGACACTGTGAACAGCAAGCAAACCTGAGCAACACACACACACACACACACACACACGCACACAAATCATACATCAAACAGACCTCTGACTTTGTGTGTTTGTGAGTGTTCAGACGACACAATGTGTTTATTCAACTAGAGCCACAACTGCACAGGTACTTGAGTGTGTGTGTGTGAACGGATTTGTGCATATAGGTTATGGATTTACTACTGTGTGTGTGGCGTCTCGGTGTCGGTCGGTTGGATGACCACAGTGTCACCCCGAATGACATGGTGACAGCCAGACGCAGAGAGTGTCCTGAAATAGAGCGTGCAACATGACACACACACACCTCATGTCTTCTACAGCCTCAAGCCTTCAGTTGACATCCTGAACTCTATTAGTCCAAACGCTCTCAACTAGAGCTCAATGAGCTCGTTATTGCACAGGAACAGAAACTCAAGAGTCTTCATGACAAACTGCCAAAAAAACAGACTAAATAATAATATTGATTTTAGCCATTAACATTAATATATTAAGGAATATCAAGAGATTTTTAAATGAAAGTTTTAATTTATACAGTAAAGATCTATTGTACAGCACTCTATTTGGAAAAAAGCCGTCTTACTGTAAATTATTTATGTTTTCATTTTATTATAATGTATTATATTACACTTTATGAATTCAATTGAATAGACAGGCTGTTTAATGATTAAAAATGTAATTAATTAAAACGGAATCCAGAAAAGTTCTAATTGAAAACACATAATTGGGAAACAAAACAGAATTTATGGATAAAATAAAATACAATAAAAATTAATGAATTAAAACAGAATCCAGAAAAATTAAAACAAAGCATGACATTTATAAACAAACAAATAAACAAAACAGAATTTTAAAAAAATAAATAAAATGGAATCCAGAAAAACTACAACAGAAAACACAGAATTTGTAAGTAAGTAAATAAATAAATAAATAAATAAAACAGAATTTGGGAACAAATAAAACTGATTTCATAGGGTCCTTTTAAATCTCTCTCTCTTTCTCTCCCTTCCCCCCAAGCAATTTCATTCTTTCTCTTCTAGAGGGGACAAAATGACTCTATATACACGCACAGGCACAGGCACAGGCACAGGCACAGGCACAGGCACACGCACACGCACACGCACACTCAGGCTCTTTGTTTGTGGTTGAGCTGAAG
>JAUZSZ010000136.1:3125330-3137142 GCA_034780575.1 Labeobarbus marequensis
GAGCTAAATTAAACTATTTCTTTAAATGAAATATATATTACGTATTTTACGTTACATAGCCTATGCCTGGATTGGGAGTGCTGGCAAACTGCCAACTGATTAGAATATATGTGGGATTATTAGAAGATATCATACCATGTGTCATATACTCATGGACAGTATGCTTGGAAATAATGTTGCACATCTTCGAATCTATTCATTACACACATTCACACATTCTCCAGAACACTGTGTAGTACTACAAATAATTGTTAATGGAACTGAAAATGATTGTCAACTTTAGTGAAGATTCTTCAACTTTTTTAATTTATGAAAGAAGAAAAATACAGCTTGAATGACATAAGGGTGAATAAATAACAGAATTTTAATTCTGTGGATGAAATATTCAATGTGGGTATTTAATTAGCTCAGGCGCTTCAGTCCAGTTCTGTCCTGCTCTATTATACCCTGCAATGCAAATGGACCTGTGATAACTCATAATTTCAAGGTGAATATACCCCCCTCTGCAGCACAGCAAAGAGTCAGGAATATATCAGTGCCTATTTCTTTGTCTAAACAAAGTTTTTTTTTCTGCCAAGTAAACAGAGAATAAGCCTGTTTCTGAGTAGGGTTAGGTTGACTCCTCTATTAAAGGTCAATTCTGATCCAAGAGCTGTCTGCATTAAAAGCTTTTACCACAAATCCAGTGCGGCTAACTACGCAAAACATTGCGCCTGAGCTCACCGAGACTCTTCTCTATTGTGACTAATGTGCCAAAAAGGTAAAACAAGAAAAAAGATTAAAAAAAAAAATCAGTTGCATAAACACTTGCCTTTTTGTCTAATTCTCTAAAATGTTTGGTTTGCAGAGACACAGCTCACCTGGATAATCTGACCTAGGTTTAATCCACATGGATAATCCCCCTGCCACCCATTAGAATATTGATGCTGGTCAAAATCCAGGTAAAATACCTCTTCACGAGATTGGGTCAGAGGAAGTGAGCTGAAACTAATAAATGGGGACATGATTGGGGAGAGTGGAACAGTCAATTTAAGGAAGGAGCTGGAGGTTTGCCATCAATGTCACAGTTGTTTAGGTCTCACTTCAGCCTACAACTGCACTTTCCCCGTCTTCATCTCAGGTGATGACATGAAAAGAATGGCGTGAAATGGCACAGGGGAAACGATGTACACATAACAACTGCACTGAGAGCGCCACTGTACCAACTGCCCTAGTTGCATGCAACATTTTATTTATTCATATGAGTTTACACCACTGTATTGTAGAAAAACAACAAGCATCATACATAAAGCATATACTGTAGATCAGTGACATGACACTCAATTTTGTCCTATTAATTTGTCAAAAAGAAATAAAATGCAATACATACATTTAAATTTAATACACTTCTATGGAGAACATGTTTTTAATTTCAGAATTAAAATTTCATGTTAATATCTCTTGAGGGGCATAAAATGTCAACCTGATGTAACTATTCTACTATAATGAGGAAGAAAAGAAATCTCATTAAAATAATTAAATACATTAATATGTAGTCTGGCATAATCTTCTATAATATTATCCACAAAATCAAAGTCATAAAATATTTATGAAAACATTAGATTTCAACATTTGATATAATAAGTGTCTGTGTGTAGGTGAATATGATGAAACTTTTCTTAAAAACAGTAAATAAAATGTCAAAGTACATTTCTAAATTGGCATGTGCATTTAAACTAGAGTTTTAAAAGATATTTCTTTATTATAGACACTCTCACACTGTTAAAGTAAAGCTAACTACTGACATACTAAAAAATGCAAACTGCATAAAAACAAGGAGAATTTGACAACCTACTATCTTCAACCTCTCACTTTGTTCTTACCCTAAAATTATTTGGCCTTTAAAGTCTATAGTCAGCAAAAAGGAACTTCCTGAGGACCCACACATCTTTCTTTCAACTCTGCTGCGAATGATAAATATTAATTAACTGTTGAGTAAAGGCCCGTTGCTGGCCCATTTTTCAAAGGCCAGACATTTTCCTCAGGTATCTGATAAATATTCAGGCCTGTGTTATACAGCACAGTGTAGGTCATTCATATTAGGTTGGTCAGAGCGCCAAGTCTGGCCAGTTGTGATATTATAATAGGCTCTCAAATGCTGCTACCAATTTGCATGGTAGAACTGAAACCCTGCAAATCTCCCCCTTGAAACCTTTCCTATTCCTGTCAGCCTGTAAAATACAAGCTGAAAAATGCCAGCCTGTCCACTTCCATGATTTCCTGTGTCTACCATCACATCAAGGCTTGCTAATTGTTGTTAACAAAAATGTCTTGATCTCCTCTAGACATATTAGCACAAACTCCTTGAGTGTCTCTGTGGACCGCCCTTATAAACGAGAGTCCCAACTAATTGATGCACTAACAAAGCAACTCACTCCCTCTTTATTTTCCCCTATCTGTTGTTCATTGTTGCATACTCAATGTGATGTTTACATATCTAGGGAGATCCAATTAAAAAGTAGCCAGGGGCAGTAAGGGCACTGCAAGGAACATACCAGACCCACAAATGCTTTGCATGCAGTGCTTCTCGCACATCTCACCTTCATAAGTTTCAGATCAAGATTTCACTTCAAGGGACCTCATCAGTATCAGCAAATTAAGACGGTGCAACCTATGGAAGTGCAACCTATGGAATGCAGCATTGGTCAGTCTACCCAAAAATGCTGCATGCTAAGCCTCCAATTACTGAAAATTAAGCTGAAAACTGCCCTGCGCTCTGGGCTCAGACAGCTCCAGGCTGCGTTTCCTGTACAGTAACATAAATCGCTACTTAATCATCATAGCATGATGAAAGGGGAGTATAGGGAGTATAGACATCTTAACTAGCTAGTCACAACTTTCCCAAAACATTGGGTTTGGAATTTTTTAAAAGCTTAGCTTAAAGATCTGATATAGGATGAATATCGTATGAATAGTGCTCATAAATGGCTATTGAGTTAGCATTTTCACTTAAAAGAAACAGAAACGGTATTACTGGAGCGTCCATGCCTCATGACTTAACAAGTGGACAGAATCAAATATGTATACTTCAATGGAATAAAGTATATAGAATGCACTGCATGTTATAATGCTTACTGCGTTCAAGAGCACAATCTATTCAAGTCCACATGGTATATTAAAAAGAAACTTTTAGCAAGTCAAGAGCTGTAGTCCCAACCACACAGCTTTGCGATGCCTGTTTGTGAAGGTTTGCTGAAAATAGGTTTCAGGAAACACTGATTGGTTGAACTACTGTGACCATTGTTGGCTAATAATGCTTTACAACTCTGGGAAGTTTATGGATAGGCCTACTATAAGCTGAAATATGGACCGGACCCTATATTTGACATCCAGTCAAATATCTTGTTCTGCCATACTGCATTTTAGCCATTTACATTTCTTATCAATATGAGATAAGAAAAAAATAGTTAGCTGTAATTTGTATCTAGAGTTTATTAAAAAAATAAAATAAAATCCTCCAAATTCACAACAGTAGCCTAGTTAAGCTTTCTCAAAAGTAGCCTACCTTTAAAGTGGAAGTGAAGCAGTCAGTTAAGTTTACATTATTTAGTAAAGCGATTTCCACTTTGATTAAAAAATATTTAACGAACATGATTAATGTAACCATTTTTAGAGAAAAAAGTTGTTTTGATATAGCTTTTGGAGCAAGGGCGCCGCCATCTTGCAGTACCACCGCATGTGACGTCACGGGGTTGGTTCGCTCCGATGGCCAGTATAGTAATATAAGCATTTCTTTACATTTTGAACACACGCTTGTTTTTTGAAATGAAGGAAGATGACCTTGAAAGCACTGTTGAGTCCATAATAAGTGCAACTGCCTATGCATTTGAATCGATGCGGCGATGGGACCGAGCAGTAGGGGTTGGAGAAGTCGTGAACCTGCTGGTTTGGGGTAAAGTGTGGATCGGAAACAATACTCGTATACGTGAATAATACTCAAGTCTGTCATTCTGATTTGCTTTTGTGTGCATTTGCTGATGAAGGCGCGAAAGAAAGATCAATTTGGTACTCACGTGCTCATGCTTGAATGGTTTAAAACACTTAATATTTAAACTGACAAGGTTGAAACACGTGAGAATGATGAACTTTATAAAGGAAGCAGCACTGGCCCAATCGTTCAGAGAGAGGTGATTAGTTAAACACTGCATTCTCTTAACAGCAGGTAAAATAATTGTATTCGCAGGTGAACATAAAATATGGTACATACAACTGGTGAACCAGTCAATGTAATGCATATGTCTGAATGGTCTGAACAACAATAAAATGCGCCATGAATGATACTGTATGAAGCGTTGTTTGTTTACATCAAGTTGCGCCTCGCATTATGAAAACGTTTGGGATACCACGATCAAAACTTATCATATAGACAGTTTGATGTTGAATATTCATCCAAATGATGGTGAAACCACATAATTTGTGTGTTAAAATAACATTTGTGTGTTCAAAATGTAAAGAAATGCTTATATTACTATACTGGCCATCAGAGCGAACCAACCCCGTGACGTCACACGCTGTGGAACTGCAAGATTGCGGCGCCCTTGCTCCAAAAGCTATAACAAAACAACCTTTTTTCTTTAAAATGGTTACATTAATCATGTTCATTACATATTTTTTAATCAAAGTGGAAATCACTTTACTAAATAATGTAAATTTAACTGACTGCTTCACTTCCACTTTAAACTCACGTGTGAAAGGGTTAAAGGTCACTGGACTGATATTATTGGCCGAATGAACTGGAACTGCGATAAGGTCACGACAGACGCCACGGCGACCTCAGTCGACCAATGAGAGCGAGTGCAGACGCCAGAGCAGACTGTAATCTACTCATCAGAGCCAATCAGAAGCCTATAATCTCTCGCAGACACACCGACACACTTTTATGATGGGAAAAATGATGGATGAAGAAAACATCCCTTTGATTAGCACAAAATCTCTCTCATAAGTCTCTTAGATCACTCTTTGTCCTGTGTGTGGTCCTTTTCTCTCAGCACATCACAGATATCATATTACAAGAGTGAGAAATACACTCCTATTTCATAGCATTTACTGTTTTCCCTACTTATGTTAGTCATAATTTAATATAAATAGTACAATGTTTATGCTTAAAAAACAATCAGGATTTAGTTGTATGACCATTTCCGTGCCTGTTCAGATTATTTATATTTATATTAATATATTAGTGGCCCATGCCCACTAATATATATTGTAAGAAATCATGTTTTGGTAAATCATAAGTGTGACATTAAATTTATGACTTTGGTAAGTCATAATTATGACAGAAAAAGTCACTGCTTACAAGCTCATGACTTTTTATCTCACAATTTCAACTTTTTATGTCTATTATGATTTATTAAAGCATTCTGTGTTATGGCGGGCTTCCATAATATGCTGCAAAGTTCATGATATTCACAGATTTGTAATGCATAATATATACTCAAAAATTAAAAATACTAAATGACAGGGGGAAAAAAACAGATGTATTATCCATTGTAAGATTTAGAAAGAAAAATAATAAATATTAATTAATTATTTTAAAAACATTAAGTCATTAAATATCAATATTAAAAATATTAATTATTTTAAACTATTGAGTATAAATATGTATTTATTACATATAAATAAAATATAAATTATGTACAGTAAATTACGTACACAATTCATATGTAAAATATAAACTATGTACAGCAGTTTGAATGGCCTGGATGGACTGGATTTTTTTTATTTGAAAGCTACAGTATGTCTACTAAAAACACAATCTGCACCAAGTGTGTGTGAGATGTGTCTTAACTCTCTTATGTTTCTGCACTGCAGATGCTCTGGGGGTCTCGGTGTGTGTGTGTGTGTGTGTCCTGGGGTTGTTATTGTAGGCTGTGTTAACAGAGCTGCAGATAAATGAAGACATCATGGCTGCCATCCAGCAGAGCTGAGAACACACACACACACAAACACACACACACAGAGAGGGGTTTTCCATGCCACTAACACTGTCAGTACATAAACAGGCGGCTGAGGGTGACAAATGCTGCTGCTAACTTCCACACACACACACGTCTATGTCCTCCTGTAAAAGTCCCTGTGGATTTCTCTCTGAGCATGTCCACTCAAACTCAGCAGCGTCTGATATATTACTCATAAAATCTGAGTGAAACATCAGATCCAGAAAGAGTCTGATTCAGACTGCAGAAATCATGGACGTGTCTTGTCTTAGAGAGACACATAGGCAACTGCAATTTCATATCTTGTGTTTGTTCCAAAATTAAAAATTAAAAACTCCCAAAGAGCAAATTCTTTAGCAATAACAACACGTATGGTGTTACTGAGTGATGGTTTATACTACTGAAGCAATATTTTGCCAATTTTTTGGTCAATTCGCTGGGCTTGCCATGTTGTATTGAGCATTATTGTATTGTATTGACAATCTCAAAAATCTGACTAAATATTGATATTTTCCTAAGAAGCAGTTGTTGACATGAAGGCCAGTCTGTAAATGAGTGAAGAGGAAAAGAGTATATTCATGCAAAGCCACCTGTCAGACAAAACACAAGACATCACGCGTGTGTGTGTCAGATGAACACATGCATACTATCACAGTCTCTTTAGAGAGAGTATATATGGCACTCAATGTATACATCAACATTGTCAGGATTCCTGCAAAGTCTTCTGCTACTTCCTAACACTGGGCTCTTGTGTGTGTGTGTGTGTGTGTGTGTGTGTGTCATGTCTGACTGGACTAATAAAGCACTTCCTGTCTGCTGCTATAAGCCCACCACTACTTCCTGTCACCGTGATTTCAGCAGCAGACAGTGTGGTGTTTGATCGGGCACAACTTGCCACTATGAGCATCACTATGGGGTTGCTAAGCTGTTCTGAGTTGTTTCTAGGGAGTTTCTCTGCAGCTGCTAAGGTGTTCTGAATAGTTTCTAGGGGTATAGATGTCGTTATTAAGGTGTAGTTTCTACGGGGTTGCTAAGGTGTACTGAGTTGTTTCTAAGGAGTTGCTATGGGTGTTCTGAGTGGTTTCTAGGGTTTGAGATGCAGTTATTAAGGTGTAGTTTCTAGGGGGTTGCTAAGGTGTTATGAGTTGTTTAGTTTCTAGGGATTGATAAGTGGTTGCTAAAGTATTCCGAGTGGTTACTAGGGCGTACTGAGTGTTTTAAGGTGTTCTAAATGGTCTCTGGTGGGTTGCGATGCAGTTATTAGGGTATAGTTTGTAGGGGATGGCTAAGGTGTTATGGATTTGTTTTGAGAGAGTTGCTATATGGTTGACAAGGTGTTTTGAGTGGATTCTATGGAGATATTAGATCGTTGCTAAGGTGTTCTGAGTAGTTTCTAGGGGGTTGCTAACGTGTTCTGAGTGGTTTCTAGGAAGTTGCTAAGTGGTTACTGTAATACTCAGAGTAGTTTCTATGGAGCTGCTATGTGGCTACAAAGATGTTCTCAGTGGCTTCTAAGGTAGATTCTTACTAGTCCAAGTCAATGTTCCTGAAAATGTTCTCTACTTCTATCATTCACCATTTCTCTCTCTCTCTTTTGCTGTAGTCTGAGCCAAGACAACACTAATCCTGAACGCAGACACAGTGACGGCCTTGAGACTTACACAGCACAAACACACAATAGCAGGATTCTGTTAATGCCAGACACAAGCTCAAAAACTATTAAACGAATGCAATGCTGAAGTGTTAAACTCGAAGGGTTAAAGGAGCTGTTATTCACACAGATCGAACACATAAAACAACACCAGATATTTCATGGTATCACACTACAGTACCATAATGTACAGTAAATCTTTTAAATCTGGAATAAATTAGGAATCTCATCAATTTAAACTATGTATATTATGTTATTCATATTTAATTTACATGAAAAATATTAAATATTAATTATATTTTGAAACTGAATCTCCTTTGTAGGACATAAGATGTGTTGCATTGTGACATTTTTAATTATGTGAAATTAATAGTGATTTTCTCCACTGATACTCAGTGTAATGAAAATAAAAAATAAAAAGTGTGTACATCATTGCCTTTTAAAAATGAAAAATATTAAATAAAAATGTATTATAATAAGATTATTGAAAAATTACCAAGATGTCTGGTAAAAATGAGCAGACAACATATGTAATGAGAACAGTAAAATAAATATAAAACAGATTTTTTAAAATAAAAATCTAATTATACATCACAGCAGGATTTGTTGTCTTTTATAAATGAAATTATTAAAATAAAAAATAAATAAAATAAAAATTCATTATAATAAGAGAATCTGAGATTTTTTAAATTACTATAATGCCTTGTAAATATGACCAGACACAGTATGTAACGAGAATTACTGGTGAACGGTCATGAAAATAATACAAACTTATGGTCCTGAAAGGCTTTATTTTCTCATGTAAACTATAATTTCATCTCTCTTTTTCTTTTGATTTTGGTGTGAAATGGGATCAGAACATGTTTTTGTGAGATAAACCATATTTGGTCCATCTCAGAGATGAGAAAGAAGAGAAGCGAAAGATTACAGACATTCAGTAGCTCAGCCCAGGGAAACACAGAAACTCCAGGATCTCCCATCGGCTCGGGGAAACATCAACATGCCAGCTTCACACAGATCACCACCCTGATTTATGAGGCACAAATGGTTCCCAGAGAGCATTGCTCTCTAAATACTATAATTTCTCTCTTTTTTGGGTGGTTTGGTGTGACGTAGCTCTCAAACTAGCTAATATGTATGAATATGCATCGCTTTACCCATTAAAAACACATTTGTACTGATTAAATGACCTGACAAGCACAACTTTATTTCCTGTGTTGACGGATTTCCTGTCGAAACAGGAAGTTTGAGCTAACAGACTTGGACTGAAAGCCAAAAAACTGCTTGACCTTCAACGTTGCCCACAATAATAAATTGATTTATTGTATTATATATATAGACAAAATGAGGTATCCATCACATTCCTGTTTCTAGAGCAACTCGAATTTAGCAAAATGACCATCGCAAGCGAATGAAACATCATTGAAAGTATCGTAAACGGTTAAGTTGAGCTAACATTAATGTGATCCAGAAGGCTTTCCGGCACGTGTAATTCCAGAGTGACGAATTGTGGCCGTCTAATCCTGCCTGAATCTTTCCATCCCACAGCAGCGGAAACAGGATCAGGCCCAGAATTCCTCCTGTGGCTGACGGGACTGACACACAGGGCTTGTGTCTCCATTTAGCCAGCCTGATTTACCCGTCAGACAATGAAGACACACTGTCTGGATTCCACACACACATTGGGACGTCATCTTGGCACTGACTCACAGCTGTTAACAAGCTCATTTTGTATCTTTTGGCCAGTCGGGTGTCAGTCGATGATACATGCAGTTCTAGACTCTAATCACACTTCTGACTAACTGTGTCTGTCACAGTGAAACAGAATCAAAAGACAGATATGAGCGCTTTCAAATGAGATCAGAAGAATTTACTTAATTTACTTCAGTTTTTATTTTAATTCAGCAGTGGTTGGAATAGTTTCAGTTTACTTTTTATTTCATGCTCTGGTTTTCTTGTTTTTCTAGTTTCAGTTTAGTTAGCAAACAGTTTTTAATTTCATTTAAGTTCAATAAAATGTTATTATAATTAATATTAACATTAATGTTAGATCTATATTATTTAAATATTTCATAGACATTTGAAAAACACCACTGAAACAAACAAATAGAAAATAATACAATATCCAAGACTTATATCTACACTGCCCGTCCAAAAAAAAAGTCAACACACTCTAATATTTTGTTGGGCCGCCTTTAGGCACGCATTCGCCATGGCATCGTTTCGATAAACTTCTGTAATGCCACAACATTTATTCCCACCCAGAGTTGCAATAATTTTTCGCCAAGATCCTGTATTGATGATGGGAGAGTAGTCACTATGCATGATGTATGCATCACTTCATCTGCCTCTCTTCTTACCCTGATGCGCCCATCACTTTGGAACAGGGTAAATCTAGACTCATCAGCAAATTGAAGCCTTTTTTTCTCAGATTAGCCTCACTGATAAGTGGTTTTCTTAAGGCTACACAGCTGTTTAGTCCCAATCCCTTGAGTTCTCTTCGCATTGTGCGAGTGGAAATGCTCTTACTTTCACCATCAAACATAGACGTGAGTTCTACTGTTGTTTTTCTTTTAGGATTTGATTTCGCCAAACGTTTAAGTGATCGCCGATCATGATCAATCAAGATTTTTTTCCGACTACATTTCACCCTGGAAGATGATGGTTCCCCACTATCCATCCTGTTTTCAATAATGCGTTGGACAGTTCTTAACCCAATTTTAGTGGTTTCAGCAATCTCCTTAGATGTTTTCTTTGCTTGATGCATGCCAATAATTTGACCCTTCTGAATAGATTAACATCTTTTCCACAACCGCAGGATGTGTCTTCCGACAAGAAATGAGAAGACACTGCATCAGTTAGGGTTAAATAACTTATTGCCAGCTGAAACATAATCATCCATGCAGTAGTTATCCAATGGGAGGCTCTTACCTGTTTGCTTAGTTAAATCCAGGAGGTGACTTTTTTTTTTTGGACGAGCAGAGTACAAACATATGTTTTATGTGTTTTCATGTTATGATTTTCCTTTTTTTCAAGTTTCAATTTAGTTATACTTTTGATATTTAAATTCATTTAAATTTAATTTCAAATTCAATTCAAGTTTAATAAACATTTTTCAAATAGGTTTTAATTTTGTATTTTATATTTAATATTTATTTTTTTAATATTCTTTGACATGATGTGATTACCATCGTGAAGTTCAGACAGTAAAGTGTGAAGACATTTTAAATTAAAAATCAAAGAATATTAATATTAAAAAAATTCATTAAACTTGAATTCAAAACTATAAGTGAAACTAGAAAAAAAACATGAAAACAAAATATAACTAAACTAAATTAAACAAAAACTACATTCAAAACAAAATATTTACTCTGGATAGCTCAATCACTTCATAAACAACTTTTTCTTTTATTATTAAACAGATAATTTAGCTTTTTTGCTTTTGGTTTCACTTCAGTTTTTGCATTTATGATGATAAAAAATATTTTTGTACATCAGTAATTTAACATATGCTTATTCATGAAACACAAAAAACAAACTGTTTGTAAAACCATTCTTATTTGACAATTTACGTGAAAAACAAAAATTCGTTCTGTTCATGTTTCTTGAATGAGACCCCCCAAAAAACAAATGAATTAGTTCACAATCAAGTGTGTGTTTATAGGTTAGTACAGTGAGACAGATGTGAATGTGTCTGGTGATGGACAGTCTCTGTGTGTGATGGACACTGGTCTGAATTCAGTCCACACAATGAAGAGTGTGTAACTCAATATTAAGTAAATGATCAAGCTAAGAGTTGAGTACATACAGTGAAGTGTGTGTGTGTGTGTGTACTTCTGCTGACACGTCTGAGCGAGCCAGACGCCAGACAGACAGACAGACACAACTGTCAATAACACACAAAGGAAACACTCATATGCTTTGGGTTTCGTTTCGGACAGGCCTGTCAAACAAAAGCGTGTTTAAAAAAACAGAAAAACATTATCAGAGTGATAAAAGGCAAAGCTGAAGAAAATGGGCATGTGAATCAGGTGCATGTGGGGATTTTTCACATGCAAATTCAGGAGAAACTGGACCGAAGGGTTTATTTACAACCAAAACAAATATTATTATCTGAAAGAGTAATCAGACCCCGTTCGACCTCTACTGACCCAGACATTCATCTTACAACATGGGCATCATTTAA
>JAUZSZ010000136.1:3276684-3293237 GCA_034780575.1 Labeobarbus marequensis
CACCCCCTGCTGGCCTCACTAACACCTCTTCCAACAGCAACCTAGTTTTCCCAGGAGGTCTCCCATCCAGGTACTGAACCAGTCTTGGGCTGCAGGGTGATATGGCTGTGGCATTTCAAAGGTCATTATAGAAATAAATGATTAGCACATTGGTTGCATGACTGTAGTTTTAGGCGTGACTCGTTCAGTCAGATTTTACAGCCATATCTGTTTTCTGAAGTGTAGCATAGTGAGTTGAAAATTACACAGCATTTGTGTTACCTGTATATTAAAATGACTTTTATTAGTGCACATTCTTCTCTCTTTCCGCAGGTGGTTTCTGGCACACTAGTTTAATCGATAAGAACCTGGTGGATTTCTTTGTGCCGTTTCTTCCTCTGGAGTACAAGCACATCATACAGTGCGGTTTGGCTGAGATGGCCAGAAAGGGTCATTTCCCAAATAAAAAAGTGGTTGTAAAGATGGCCTGTGACCTAAACTACTTCCCTAAAGAAGAGGAGCACATCTTCTCCATGCAGGGCTGCAAGGTCATTTCCAGCAGACTGGACTTCTATTTTTAAGTGAATGAGAGGAAACAAACACAAAGATTCAATGGCAAACTTATTTTCTGTGTGCATTTTCCACAAAACCACCCCTCTGGCTGGCCTGAGCCATTGTTTTCAAGGATGTTTCTGTTTGAAAGGACGAAGCCTAAGAGGAACATTTAGAATGCTACTGAAAAAAACTGCTTGCCTAACACACAGAAAAAGCATCTCCAATCTATCATTCTTCATGATTTAATTCATATATGAAACACAAAACACATATGATGACCAGAACATCTGGGGCCTGATGTTGGCCTACCTTGCTATTCACATATCAGGATTTATTTAGAAAAATGGTCTGCATAATCTGGATCATGCCTATGCACTCTTATATTGGTGTTATACACACATGCCACTGTAAATAATATTTCCATAAGTTAAAAAATTATAAGAATTTCTGCTGTAGATAGAAATATCAGTATACAATGCTTTTAGATAATATATTCCCATTACGTGCTACATTTTAATGTTTTAATAATGGCCACGTACACACTGCAGGTAAATTTGGTTGTCAGTTCATCTTTAGTGCTTACATTTGTACACAGTTCAGTTCATGCATCTACCTACTTTATTACTAACTCCGTAAAACTGGACCACTTTTTCTGAGCCAAGCCCAAAGATGCTTAATAAGCGTCGCTTATAGTACTGTAAGTTGACATGACAACACTTCAAGAGTGCGCTTCCAAACATAAACAAAACATGATCGAGCATTAGAAATCTGCATATACACCTGTACTTCTGAGAAATTAAATAAAGAGTTGAAATCAAGAAGAAATAAAAAAAAAAAAAAGACAATGGCGATTTAAACTATTTTTGATGAATGAAGCTGGCAACATATTCAAGAAATAAATAATCAGGATTTTCGTAATAAAAAATGATATCTTTAAGAATAAAAGAGTGATTAAAGAAGGAGTGATAAAGTACTTCTGTAGGTGTAAAAATGAAAGAACTCAGCCCAAAATGATGGGCTGAGTTTTTCTAAAATAGCCTACCACAAAATGAGCACATGAGAATATTAAAAAATAGGGGAATTAACATGGTAGACTTTATGAAGAATTTAAAAGTGAACCCAGTAGAATTTATCCTTGCTGTAACCTTTCTTTTCATTTGGAAAAGAAAGATTAGCTGCAGAGTTCTGGACATATTGGAGTTTATTTAATGTTGTGTCTGGTAGACCATAGAAAAGAGAATTACAGTAGTCGAGCCGGGAAGTAATGAAGGCATGAACCAGTGTGTCTCAGCATCATTGATATTTAAGAATGGACGTAAATGAGCAATATTACGAAGGTGAAAGAAGGCAGATTTAGTGAGGGAGAAAGGGGAGAGAGGAGTCAAAGATTATACCCAGGTTTTTAATGGTGGTGGAAGGACGAACCAAAATCCCAGCAATGTTAACATTATCAGCACAAAAAGGGGCAGCATTTTTTGGTGAACCGACAAGTAGTAGATCTATTTTATCAGTGTTGAGTTTGAGAAAGTTACTGGTCATCCAAGCATTTATATCATTAACGCAAGCAGTTATGGAGTTGATGGGAAAAGGGGAGTTGTGTTGAGAACTGATGTAGAGCTAGCTGGGTGTCATCTGCATAGCAATGGAAGTTAAAACCGTGATGATGGATAATGTTACCTAACGGGAGCATATAGATGATGAAGAGTAAAGGCCCAAGAACAGAACCCTGAGGAACACCGTGAGAGACAGGAGTAGTAGAGGACTTAGCCTGGTGGACAGAGATGTAATTCTGACGATCAGACAAGTAAGAAGCGAACCAAGATAGGGCATTTAATTAGTTGAACTAAACAAGATGTGATTGCTTGTATTATATTAATTTGAAAGGAGAGGAAATGAGGTGACTTGTGGCCAAGTATGGTGACCCATACTCGGAATTCGAGAAACTGAGAACCAGTTTACAATCCTCTCCTGAAAAAAATTCAGATAGCCTACTGTTTTAAGTCGTACAGCATTTCAACATTATTGATCCGCGTGACGTCACTAGTGTGGAACTTCTCGCAGCTCGTGTTTGTTTTTGATGATTCGGTTTACGGAAGTTGCTCATTATTGTTTACTAAACCGGATTAGTATCGGTTTCGCTCCTCGGTGTCAGACTGCAGAATGCGGTTGACACATCGGCTGCTGTTCTCTGGCTGTATTTTGTGGAGTGTGTCGATCACGGCGGCGATAGAGCCGGTCAGCACCAGCATCGCGGTCGGTATGGCCGCGGCTCTCACCGGATTCCTGGCCCGTTATCAGAACGTGCTCTATTACTTTCAGGAGTGCTGCAGACCGGAGTGGATCTCATACAACAAAACAGGTTTGCAAGAGCTGCTTTAGTTGATGTTTCAGAACGCAAATATAGATGCGTTTATGGTTACAGTGTTTGGTCGGTTTGTCAAATGGTAACTTATAAATCGACATTTTCCCTTATATTCAAATAATAATTAATAATAAATAAAATGAATTGATTCCATATTGGTGCTTGCATTAAAATGTCAGACATTAATCAGCCTCTTGTATTGATATACTTTACTGATGGTGTGTAATTGCACTTGACACTTAATATCATATAGAATAATATATGTCATACATCATCTGATAGGCGTTTGATATTAATGGATTTATGCTATGTATTCTAGCGCCAATTCTTGTACTGATAATGCTTATGAATTGTACTTGTACGAAATTAATTTTAATGTAATTAATATGAATTAACTTATAATATAGGCTATATGATAATAAATGATTCAGCCAAAAATATGTCAACATGTTTTATAACGCAAGCACTAATTTTCACAGTTTTAAATCTGCAAGTAGTTTAATTTAATTTTAAAAATATAATTAACCCAGTCTTTGTCTGCATATGTATGATTTTAAAAATGTATGTATATTCACTATAGACAGCGTGGCAATGCTTGACCCACTGACCAAAACGCATCAACAACATTTTTTTTTTTTTTTTATAATCCTTTATTCAACAATTGCACAATTTACAGGAATGTCAATCTTCACTCTAAAAATAACAAATTGTGCATTTTCAACGCATCAACAACATGCACTATTGAACCGAACCGAACCGAACGCTGCGCGCATGCGTCATGCGTCATGCGTCGCACGCAATCGACGTCACTCTTCCCAGCAGGAAGTGGTGGGGCTGTGAGTTGGATCCTGCGTTGTTGGAAATACCGATGATTTATTTAATAAAATGAAAGTTGGGCCGCCTCGCACATGGACGACCGTACTGCACTGCCTCCTGATCTCAGGGCTGGTCGTGGAGGCCATAGAGCCCGTGTCCACCTCGCTGCTGCTGGGGACAGGAGCTGCAGTGCTGGGCAGGAAACTCTATCGCTATTTTTATGAAACGTGTGATGAGAACTGGCTCAACTTTAATGCAACAGGTGAACATTTCATCAGTATGTGTGTTATAGTTCATCCTGTGACGATATGGGTGATGTTTTTGTGCATTATCTCCGTCGAAAGCGGCAAAAATCCACTTCTTGTACACATTTGTTTCTCTCCGTTATTATTCTTTTGTTTTTTATTATGGCTTTTTAATACAAGTAATTAGTATGTGTTCATTTTTAGTTATTATCTTTAAAAATATTGCAGTCGAATTGTTTATTTTCAAATGATCATTGTAAACAAAGAAACTTGTCTTATCTCAATGATTTGCTCATTCAGAGACAATTTGATTTAGTCAGATTATGAACATGTAACAAACAATACAGCTATATGTGTGATGTTATTTTTTCTTTGTAAATCAGTGTTGTTTTGTTTTGTTTTTTTGCTTGGAGATAATTTAGTTTTTGTTGATATTTTGAATTAGTTTTTACTTTCATATTTTCATTTTAGTTAAAATTTTAGTAATTTTGTTGTGTGTTTTTGTCATTGTATAATAGTTTTAATTTTTCTTTTTAGAAATGCCTTTATAGTTTTTATTAATTTTATTTTAATTTTAGTTAAACTAAATAAATTAGAAATCTTGCCTTGGCTGAAGTAAGTTTAAGTTTGTGTATTTTATTGTATTTCATTTAATGTTTTATCTTTATAAAATAATTTATTGTATTGATTATTTTGTTTATTAATTATAAATTCTAATTTTTGTCTTTAATTGTGTCAATACTGTTTTTTAAAAAGTGGTTTATTTTCATTATTTAACTTTTAATTAACTGATAAATGATTCTTCTTTCGTTTTTTGTGCAAAATGTTGTGAATTTATTATATTAAAAGTGTGCTATAATATCATTTATTACTTTATTCTGGACCACCTTATGTTTCAAGTAACTATAACTATAATTACCCTGTTGTAAACAGTTAAAGATGTTTTGTTGTCTAGTGCATAATTTCTTAATTTTAAGTGCAGTTGTACGTATAAATCACATGTTTGCTGTAAATCTGTCCTCTCGTTCACAGGTCTAAAGTATGACCTCAGCACGAAGCTGTACGGCCAGCACGTCGCGGCTGAGGTTGTCCTGAAAGCCGTCACGGGCTTCATAAACAACGAAAACCCAAAGAAACCACTTGTTCTGTCCCTCCACGGCTGGACCGGGACCGGGAAGAACTTTGTGAGTCAACTTATAGCAGAAAATATTTACCGGAAAGGGATGACGAGCAACTTCGTTCATCTGTTCACAGCGACAGCACACTTTCCTCACGAGGCTCACATTGACAAGTACAAGGTAATGCAAATACATGGAAATGACATTATATATTTCACTGCACCAACACAATCATCCAGTATGGTGATTAAATCAAACGTTTTATAGTAATATCTGTACAAAATATATGTTTGCACGTGTTTAGTCCCAATTACAGGAGTGGATACGAGGCAATGTTTCCATCTGCCCACGTTCAATGTTCATCTTTGATGAAATGGATAAAATGCATCCTGGACTGATCGACAGTATAAAACCTTACCTGGACTTCTATGACAACCTGAGTGGAGTCTCGTACAGAAAGGCCATCTTCATTTTCCTCAGGTCAGTGTCATCGTAATTCTGTTAATCTGTGATTAATACAATTGGTCATCAATGTTTAGTGTGCTTGATGGCTGCAGAAACTGCAATTAAAATGGATTCTCTCAATATGTTTTCTGAAGAAAGACAAACATGAAGAGTGATGAAAGCCAAAATATGAAAGGTCATTGATTGAGTAATCCACTGTTTTGTAGAGGGTGATGAGATTCAGAGCCAATTTACAGGGGTAAAAATGACTTTAGAAAGATGGCAGCATTATTGTGTTATTTTTACACAGAGATTGGCAGGTCTATTAGAAAATCTGTTGCCTTTATTAGTCTTTGTTGCATTGTATGCCAGTGGTGGCAGTTCAAAAATGGAAAAACAACACCTTTTAGATTTTTTTTTTCTTTCTAAAGTTTGTGTGCGTGTAACTCAAGAAGCATTAAAGATCTCATAATATCCTTTTAGATTTGGATTCTTAATAAATGCTTCTTTCAGTATGTCCATTTTTAAGGCCCTGTATTGTTCATTTCCAGAGACATTGGGATTTCATAGTGGCTCCAAGAGTAAATTAGGTTGTATCCATTTCAGTGACCAAAAACCAAATGTGGGTCATTTTGCTTTCAGCTGATACTTTTTTATTTTAAGGAGGAATTTGTGAAGAACAAATAATGTTGAAACTAGAAACGTATCTTGTTTTCCTCTATCAAAACAGTTATTTTTCTGAAGTGTGCATTCCTGTAAAGGAAGAAGTATTAAAGATATTTCAGTATTCTTTTAGATTCTGGTTCCTAAAAAGCTTTTCCTTTTGGATCTTTATTTTTATGGTTCAGTACCAGAGATGTGGGGATCCCAAAGCAGCTCCGTGTCCAAAATGTTGAATTTTACCCATTCTGAGTGGTTGAAAACCAAATGTGCATTCAGCTGATACTTACATGAAGAACAAATATTGTTGAAACTATGAAAGTATCTTATTTCCTTCTATCAAAGCAGTTGTGTAGAATGTACCTGGTTGAGTGCCACATATATTCTTTTCCTCACGTTTGCATGGATGTAACTCAAGCAATATTAAAGATATCTCAATATCCCTTTAGGTTCTGGCTCCTAAGAAACTTTTCTTCTGTTGTCTTCATTTTTAAGTGCCAGAGTCAGAGATATAGGTATCTTAATGTGGCTCCATGTTCAATAGTTGAAAAAGAAAGGTGGCATATATATCTCCACAGAGCCTTTGTAACCTACTTGCTTTTGTTTTTATAGCAACGCCGGGGGTGAGAAAATCGTTGAGGTTGCTCTGAAATTCTGGAAGGATGGTAGAGAGCGAGAGGAGATCCAGCTGAAGGATTTAGAGACGGCGCTGTCACTGTCTGTCTTTAACAACAGAAACAGTACGTCTCATTTGCTAGTATGTGGAGCGGAAATCCTCATGACAATTGGATCATTATGCATTAAACGAAGTGTATTGAAAGTTATTTCGCTTCCCTGTAGTTTATTTACACATTTCCTGTGTAATGAAGAACATTTGCATTATCTGTCTTCTCTCTTTCCGCAGGTGGTTTCTGGCACACTAGTTTAATCGATAAGAACCTGGTGGATTTCTTCGTGCCGTTCCTTCCTCTGGAGTACAAGCACATCATTCAGTGCGGTTTGGCTGAGATGGTCTCCAAAGGTCATGCCCCAGATAATGAAGTGGTTGAAACGATGGCCCGTGACCTAAACTACTTCCCTAAAGAAGAGCGCGTCTACTCCATGCAGGGCTGCAAGATCATTTCCAGCAGACTGGACTTCTATGTTTGATGGAGATGGGAAAAAACAAAGACTCAAAGACCGCAAGCTGGTTATCCTCTGTGTGCTTTTTTTCACAGAACTACTTCTGCAATAGAAGGATTTGCAGAATTGCTCCTCAGACTGAATTAGATGCTCTCTGAAGCAGGGGATGTTTTTACTCAGTCACAGCTATTTTATACACTAACGGATGCTGTTTTATTAATGTCGGATCAGCTGCTCAAGTCCTTGTTCTCAAGGGCGTTTCTGTTCAAGATGAAGTTGCAGAGGCTTTGCATTAAATGACTTTGCACATTGTGGAGCTCGTAAAAACACTGGCTGTAAGCGATTTTTATAATGATCTGTATTAATTATGAGGGGGAAAAGTTAATTTGCCTTTATCTTGAAATATCACAGATAACTTCATTTCTGCCTTTTTTAAAGAAAAACAATGTTGTGGAAAATTGAGGATGAAGATCCGGAAGATGACTCATTTTTACCAATGAGACGTAAAGATCATTGTTTTTCCAATTTGTCACTGTCAGGATTCTTATTTGTGTGGTCGATATTTGCCACTGGTTCTAATTGAATTTTTTTTTATAAAGTAAATCAAAGTGCCTGTTTATCCTACCAGAAAATCTTGATTTAAACATAATTTCATATTTGAGACATTCATGCAACTTTTATTTTTGAGATACACCAAGATAAAGTGGCAAAATACTTGAAGGATTCAATCTGCGTATTGATTTTGATAAAGCTTTATGATGTAAACAGACTCAGTCTTGAGAATTTTATTATTGTACACTGACCAGTTAACTTTTTTCACAAATTCTTTAACAAGTTTTCTTTTTCATTCAGTTTCCCAGTGGTCCATGATTAACTGGATAAGGATTTTTAAAATCATTAGACATTGCTGAGACAGATGTACATCAGATACCAATCCTAGAAACGAACAGGGTATAAAAATGTCTTCAGATACATTTGAAAATGTTTTTACAACTTCAGATTTTTCCATGTCTGGAAATCAGTTTTACAATTCCCTGATATTTTCTTGTTTACCAAGAAAAAAATGAGCACACGAACGTGCCTAATTAATTGAACATGCCCAATTTTATAATTTTCACAATTTGTAATTATAAAATCATAAAAAATTTGTTGGATTTTATCACATCAAGGTTCAATAGTAAACAATGGAACAGAGACATTTGAGGCCTATTTTAAATCTCACTTAAAATATTGACTTTGTAAATGATTACTTCTTTATGGCATCTGAATGATCTAAATGGCAGGTGTAAAGTGTCCCAGGATACTGTGTAAATACAGCAATATTGCAGTGACACCATTACATTTCAGCTGCTCTCCTAACACAGAACCATTCATGAAAAACATAATAAATGCAAAGTGAAACAGCTGAACATTTTAACTGAAAATAAACAGCACTTTATTTCTGATCCACATGTTCTTGTGAGCTTTAGGTCCAGATGTGATGACAAAACTCAATCGACGGTCTTCAAATCATCTTGTTTTATGATTTCCAAGATGAATCAGATGACTCCATGTAAGCGCTGCACTCGGAGGCACAGTTCTATATCAGACGTTTCAGGTTTCCGTTATACAAGCAAGACGGCATTAATGCAACCATCGTTTTCTGGGTTATTCGTCACCTGGGCGTATTTACCTGAAACGCAAGATCAAATCTCAGTCTTTCATTCTGCAAAACAAAAGCACTGCATTGACAAAAAGCCAAGAGCCAATCAGACGCTCACCCCAGATGACCTTCCCGCCCTGCGTGACCAATCCGAGTTCACTGACGTTGACCTCGATGACTGTTCCCTTGGTGATGACCCCTAGAGTGGTGTAGAGGGAGGAGGACGGGTTCTTCTTTACGCCCAGGATGGGCAAACAGAACGTGGCCTTCAGTTCAGGATGAGTGACATGTGCCTTCTTAAACCTCAGACCCTGTAGACATTATTAACAACCATTAACATTTACATCAAAATATAAGATTTTTTTTTTTTTTTTTTATATGTATATATTTCATTAAAATATTTACATATACAATCTGTCTATATATTTCATTTAAATATTTATTTACTTTACAATTAGGTTATATTTGTTAACATGAGTTAACCATTAAAAATAATTCTAAAACATTAATCAAACTTGATTTGTTAATTTCAACATTTACTAACATTATTAATAGTTGTATCTGCTGATATTATTTAATGGACCTGGAACTTTTATTAACAAAGATAAATAAGTCCCGTAACATCTGTATTGCTCACTGTTAGTTAAAATTTTGTTAATGCATTAATTAAAGGTAACTAATGGGACCTTAGTGTGAAGTGTTACCAAATATTTACATATTTGTTGTATGTAGTGTGTAATAGGGCTGGGTAATACATTTTATATTAACAATGTATTTTTTATATTCACTTAATCACTTATTGACAAACGTATACCAGAACCACATACAACCAAATTAATTCAAGTCTGTGTAAAGTTCATATTAAATGTGTGTTCTGAGTTTGTCAAACCACAGAAAAATGTTTTATTAACCACTGAGCCAAATTTGAATGATAAAAACCCAGGCAAGTTAATAAAATAAGGTATCAAAATCTTGAAAAAATAAGCAGTATATTTTGCTCTCAAACACTGAGGGCGTGTCAGCTGGCGGCACTGAAACCACGCCCACTCGTGGCGTGCCTTCTCTCTCAACTGCCAAATACCGCTACAAGCTGAATGGATGCGCCCTTTAGCAGCTTAATTCAGATAAGGAGACCGAGTGGTTTTGTAAATCATCGCAACCAGGTAATATGCATTTATGTGACGAAGGCATAGCTAGCAAGCAAACTATAGACTGTAACAACTAACGTTTAGGACAGTAACTCGCGACTGAGCAGCGAACCACTGATGCTAACGCGCTCTAGTTATTAATTGTGTTTGACTTGAAGCAGCGCTGTGCAGAATGATCGGTGTATGAAGACAAAGTACACACATTGAAGGAGTGTATTGAAGTAGCAAGGTGCATGTTCAGTGACAGTCTTGAAGGGGCAAAATCAAAGCCTTGAATAAGATGCAAGGGGCTACAGATCATCAACAGAGGCTCAGTTGCAACTAAGCTGTAAGGCACAAGTCCAACCACATCTCCTATGACATATAGGTCATTGGTATTACTGACTTTCTTTGAAGAAATTTTGGCTTGCCCCATGTAGAATGGCAGTGGTGGTGCCTATCACAGACTTCCTGTTCTCATTAACTTCACATATTCACATAGATCAATCCTCTGTGACCACCATCAGCTTGTTTTGCTGTTATGTCACAATCAGTCTCCTTTTCTAGTTGAGCAGCTTCCTGATTTTTGGTATTTAACTAATAATAAAAATAAGATGACTGGCAACTCTGCCAAACCTAGTGCAAAACAATGTTTTCTTTTTCTTTTCTTTGATGTGATTTTGAATACACTTTTTCCAACTAAAATGAATTTTGAAAAAAATTAAAGAGTTTAAATAATTTTATTCAAATGATTTATTAATTATAGAACTATAACTATACGACATATCTTTGTATAATTATGTTTATTTGCATAAACGTTAGGTATGTGCTTCTACTTTTGAAGTGAATTTTATTTATCAGTCTCGTTATCTTTATTTTAATTTAGTTTAATATGGAAACCTCTTATTTTTAGAAGATAATTTTTTTGTATGGTAGTTTAAGAATGTATATATTTGACAGTATGTGTATATGTATGTACTGTATGTGCGCATGTATATAGACAATGGAATTGAGAACTGAGGAAGAAGAAAAAAACACTTTTTTTTTTTTAACCAAATATGTAATCTATCCATATCTCACAATACGTTGCCACTTCATATTTAGAGCACTAGGGTCACTGAAATAAGAAATATATGACCCTGGACCACAAAACCAGTCTTAAGTAGCATGGGTATATTTGTAGCAATAGGCAAATACATTGTATGGGTTAAAATTATCGATTTTCCTTTTATGCCAAAAATCATTAGGATATTAAGTAAAGGTTATGTTCCATGAAGATATTTTGTAAATTTCCTACCGTAAACACCTAAAAACTTAAATTTTTGATTAGTAATATGCATTGCTAAGAACTTAATTTGGACAATTTCCAAGGCGATTTTCTCATTTTTTTGAATTTTTTGCACACTCAGATTCCAGGTTTTCAAATAGTTGTATCTCGGCCAAGTATTGTCCTATGCTAACAAACCATACATCAGTGGAAAGCTCATTTATTTCAGCTTTCTTATCATGTATAAGTCTCAATTTCAAAATTGTAACCTTATGACTGGTTTTGTGGTCCAGGGTCACATATAGTAAAGAAATAGCTTAAACATTTTCTTAGTACCTGCGTCTCCCATGGAGCTGAAGATGTTATCCGTCACATCCAGGATGCGGTCAGTGGCCTCTCCGTGCCGTCCAATTGGCTGTCCTCCACTGGTGTACTGTCTGATGTGCTGCAGCAGCTCATTAAGAGCCTGAGTGACACCTGTGGCAGCCACACCCACCTGTTTGAGCAGCTGCTCATCATTGGTCGCCCCCTGTGATGCCTCCACACAGCCCTCCACAGACTTAGCCACCAGCTTCCCAGCCTCGATGAGCTGCTCCTGACACACAGGTGAGCTGATGGTAGGAGCCACCACCTGAAATACAGACAAACACACACATGAGCATCAGCTGAGATCAGTGAGTCTGTCTGTGAATGAGTCAGGTGTGAACACTCACTCGTGTGCAGGCCACCAGCTGTGATGTGGAGAGGGCGCACTGGGTAGCAGCAGCAATCACTCGGTTTTGTTGAGCTGAATCTTCGGTTTTCTGAGCCACATTCTTGGCCTTTAACACCAGAGCTGCCGCTGCATTAGCCACAGCCTTTGCCAACTGCATCAACATGTCCTGCACACACACACACACACACAAATAAATGTAATTAGACAGTATCATAAATAATGAATATTTTTTCATTTTTCTAATTAAACTATTTTTTAAATTGAAAATTATTCAATTTATCCATTTTATCACCCAAAAAAAAAATTTCACAAAAAAAAATAAATAAATAAAAAATTTGTAAAATGCTGAATTAGACAATGTATTTTCAAATATCTTTGTATTTGGTATCTGCTTTTATAAGATATATAAATATATAAAGATATAAAATATAAGATAATTCATATTATAGGGGTTGAACAGCGCACAGTGATTGTTGTGCAAAAGACAATTTCATGTTTCATATGAATTTCAATTAAATGAAATGAAATTTCATATAATTTTCTAACAATTTCCAAAAAGTTCACATAAATTTTCACTCTAATTTTGCAATGTTAAAACATGGAAGAAAATCACATTCACAAATTCATTTTGTGCGGTTTTGAGCATACTTCACAAATTCATACCGATAGTTTTTTCAGAGCTGCTCCATTTATAATCTCTCACACAATGCGAGTCTGCACTAAACATTTGGTTTTCAAAGCTCACTTTCTGAAATCTAATCAATTTCCAGTGTACAAAATCATATTCCTCCCTATCTTTTTTTTTTCTTATCCGAGAAGCCATTTCACTTCACTTTCACTTATGTCACAACAGGAAAGAAAATTACTGGTTGCAATTTCTATTTCACACTGACTTTTAACATTTTTTTAAAAAAATATTTTAAAATATATTCTTGTTATGCATGTAAATTTTAACTACAAAAGAATTCTATTCTATAAATTACGTTACACTGGAGTGACGTTACCAGTTCTGATGAGATACATCATCTAATCAGTGTATTCTAATCAGTGTATTCTATCAGTGTTTTTACAATGTCACAGAAGAATTATAGCTGTAATACGGCAATGGCAGAAATAGATCTACTGACCCACACTATATTAACATGCTCTAGATCATTTGCATGCAGGATATGGGTCATTCTCAAAATATTGTTACAGAAGTGTCTTGAGTTTGGTGTGAACATGATTTCAAAAAAAAAAAAAGACAATTCATCATGCAGTTTTTGAGTTAATTAAAGATACTGTCATAATGCATTGATTTTAGTCTGATCAGTGTTTTGAGACAATACTAAAGCTAAGAAGTTGTAAAATTGCTAATAAATACTTTTAATTTACTGTTTACCACATCAGCAGAGAAAACGTTGAGAATGACCCAGATATAAGCACTACACTTTATACAGAGAGCTGTAAAGCTGTCAGATACAGCACTAGAATCACTATAAACACTTGTTCAAAGAGCACAAATAAAGAACAAGCAGTGCTGTACAAATAGAGGGCAGGGCAGCATTAAAATGTCCTGTTCAGTATGATTTCCGTTAATTTTCGTGTTACCAAATGTGTTAAACTTGTTCTGATAAGTGAGTTTTATCCAAATAAGGACATTCAAACATGCACATGACCGTAGCACAAAACTTCCCCTTCAGTTTGCCTGTGTAAAGAGTGATAAGACATTCTCAACTAAACTTGGGGGGTGGGGGTAGGGGGGTTCTTTCCAATATTATCATATTAGAGCTGACAAAAGACTTCAGGACATTCAGAATTGTTTTCAACTGTTACAGCTTTGAGATCCAAGAGCCCAAACCACACACACGGACGACACCATGACATCATGAAACAAAATCATGTTAATGTCCTTTCAACATAATAACTGCAGGCTAATGTAATTGTAAACATTGATGAAATCAGCTTATAGAAGATGCATTTAAAATTGAAAAAGTGTGTCTTTTTCTAGGAATACAGATCCAGAAAATTCAATGCTTTCTAGAACAAGAACAACCTCCTAATTCACCTGCCTCTGAATAAATATGCATCCCATCAGTGTGAATTAAACCTGGTTTTGTTTTAGTGTCACCGCAGCTCACACCACTACGCTCCAGACATAGGATACAGCAGAACAGTTTCCCTTGATATCACATCACACACCACAACATCTATCTGACCTATTTCAATGCTAAACACAATATTCTGTTTTAAAGTGCTATGGAGGAGATCAAAACGATTTAATCTCAAAAGGTTGGACAGCCTTGACATTATAACAACATTGATGAGACAAGAAGACAACACCAGTTCCATGCACCAACATAAATGAGACACTTAATTACACATAATTACTACAGCACAATATATCAAACTGAAATTAATATTGTGATATGGCCTAGTGGTATTATCAAATCGCAAAGGCTTATTAATCTATGTGCTGTGGGTTTTAGAGTGAAGTGTGGCACTGCGCTCATCTACATGTGCGCAGCTCTTCATATAAAGTTACAGATTCTCGGTTCAAATTAAATGAACTGAGCCGCTCTGAGACTTTAAAATACTGTTTCATGAGCTGCACACGTGTAAATCAACACAGTGCCATGCTTCCCTCCAAAAACCTAATAAATACGAAAAAACGTAATTTTGCTCACTTTATGGTTACTAAAAGAGGTTTGCTGGCTCTTGTAAAGTATACCCAAGTGTAATACCAAAATACCAAAAATAATAATATCTTTAAAATATTGTCAAGTAACATTGCAAATAACAATAAAATCAGAGATGGACTTTAACTGTAAATGATACAAGCATAAGGAAAGCAAAGGTAGCCTAAAAATAAAATCTCCAGAATGTTCAAAATGTTCTGAGGATTCTATTGTTTGCTGTTTTCCCTAATGTTTGTTATCATTTAAAATTTTATATACATTATTATTAACTTTTTTTATTTTTAAATTTACCACTTAGGCATGTTGACAGTAATGTATATCTTCAAAATTGTCTATGACCAAAAATGTAAGATATGTTTTCAGTGGACTTTCAAAATTTGCTTTGCTTGAGAAAGCATTAATATACACAGTTACTTTGTTTTTTTTCATTTGATTTAGTCGAGTTCATTTTGCATCAAACCCAATGTAATTTTCAGCAATCGAGATCTGGCAGCAACAGCGCATTTTTTGGCTTGGGTGAGCGAATCGCGGACAGCTTACCTCATGCATGAAATCAGCTGCATGCCAGTAAACCAATGGGAATGCACAACAATCCTGACAAGGCGCCAAAGCTGCTATGAATCCGCTTGCCCGCAAGCTTCCGCAACTGACGTAGATTTACAGAAAATTACTGTTTTTCCAAATAAATAATTTTACATACTTATTCCCAACATTCACATTAAGCTTTAAGTTACATCTCAAATGACAAGGGATCAACTTATAATCATGTTTATATTAATTAGCCCGTGAACTCATTCTCTCAGACGCTTTGGAATGCAGAGCATTCGCAGCTTACATGGAAGGAACGCCACTGGCTAGTACTCTATTACGTATCTACAAGTAATCTAAAATTCCTGTATTTTTTTATATCGCAATTTATATAGATGAAAGTATCACAATGTCAGTTTTTCCATTATTGCAACTGCTAAAAATTATCAATATTTTACTGTAGTAACAGTTACTGGTAATTATTAGAAAAATGTTACAGTGGGTGTCATAAGCTCTTAAATGTGGCTTCGCAAACTAAACGCTTTAGATATTAAAAAAGGGATGAGCTCTTTGATGATCCAACACAGGAAAGCCACCAATTCATTACTGATATTTACAGGTCTTTGTACACAAAAGTTCAGAATTTTGAGAACACCATATAATTAAATGATGAAATATATCATGCAGAAAAACAGCGTGGATAATAAAATGATTGATTTCTAGTACATATGGATGAGAATATAGAGACCCGTCACCACACCGTGATCCTACATGCTACAATCATGACAGGATGGAACAAATTACAGTCTGAGTGTGATTATTCGATATCCATTACAATCCAGGTCAAACCGTGATCATTAAATGACTGATTTTGTAATGATCACTGTTTCATTAGTATGATTGGCTGGTGAGTATTAATTGTTCTTTCTACGTGTTGTTACCAGCATTTGACTATAGCATGTCCATCTGGAGTGTGTGAACACTGCTGTACCTACAGACTGATGAGAACACAGGTTAATGTGTTACAGTCACAGTGTCAGTAGCAGCAGACTGAGTGTGTGTGTGTGTGTGTGTGTGTGTGTCTGTCACACCTGGAAATGCTGATCGGCATCGGACTCTCCGATCTGCTGCAGGAGTTCACCGCTGGCCTGACCCACATTACCCGCTGCTTGCAGGAGGTTCTGTCGCGGCTGAAGACACACACAGTAATATTAACAAATCATAACAGCAAAGTCAACATTAAAGCAGTATTTGCTCATAACATCTAGATTTACAGAGCTATTAGCATTTTCTGA
>JAUZSZ010000136.1:3335449-3346657 GCA_034780575.1 Labeobarbus marequensis
CACAGAGAGAAGAGACGTGGCCCGTCACCAAGATGGAGCTGGAAGGACGAGGGGTTTGTCCTGTTTATCTGTCTGTCTGTCATTTCTTCTTCTATCATCCATTTCCATTGGCAAAATGATATTCTGTGTCTTAAAGTCTAATTGCAAGCTGTTCAAGCTTTTTGACTCTTCAGGTGTCACCATTGTTAAATAAAAGACGAATAAAATAAAATATAAAGATTAGATGAAAAATGTAAACTTAAAAATTAATGTTAATTTAAAATATTAATAAAAACTATAATAATATATGACACTGATTATTCTTGACTTCCTGGCTCTCTATTTGGCCTTATAGAGGTTTGACCTTTAAATTTTGCTCTAGGTGGTCTGTATGAACTTCTTTGACATTGTGCTGGACTTTATCCTCATGGATGCATTTGAAGATCTGGAAAGTCCTCCATCTTCAGTGGTCGCGGTTCTGAGGAACCGGTGGCTCTCAGACAGTTTCAAAGAGACGGTATGCAAATGACTCAAATCCAAACCTATTGGATCTAAACATTTGGAAAAAAAAAAACAAAGTTCCATTTAGAACCAAAAAGGAGAATAACATAATTTCTTAAGCACCACAAGAACTTCTTTAGAAAAAACAAACAAAACAATGATCTGAAGAACCCTAAAAAGTCACCACTGCTTCTTTATTAGAAGGGGTTATTTGCTCAAACTAAAAAGCAATGAGGAGCCTTTATTTTGAAGATCAAATATTGTTCAATGATTTTGGGGGGGGGACTTTAAGTTTTTATAAGTGCTTGATGTCTGTGTCTTGAACTGTCTCTGTATTTCTCTGTTTATATAAGGCATTGGCTACAGCCTGTTGGTCTGTGCTAAAAGCCAAAAGGAGATTGTTAATGGTGAGTGTGAAAAACAAAACATGACATTATATCATTGAAACCATGTCTAGTATCAGACCACATCAGCTTGATTTGGATTTGTCTGCTCAGGTTCCGGATGGTTTTATTGCCCATTTCTATGCCATCTCTGAACATGTGAGTCCAGTTTTGGCTTTTGGGTTTCTGGGCCCCCGACAGCACCTCAGTGAGGTGTGCACCATATTCAAGGTAAGACGTTCTCAGTGTTCTCCACACCCCTCCGTTATACCTGAGCTAACCCTTTCGGTAATCCAGAAACACCTGTAATCCAGATCAGCACATAATCTGATGCTAATCTGATCTCTGTGACACACTGATCAGATCATGACAGACCCTGTCAGAGGATAGATACAGGGTTTCTGCAGATCTTAAAAAGGTCTTAAAATTCACACAAACACAAATTAAGAATTAAAAACGTCTTAAATTGGAGCAGAAAATCTTAAATTTGTAAAGTCATGGCATTAATAAATAAATAAAAAAATAAAAAATTTGCTTTCTCTTTCCTTAATCCCTCCCTGTGTAGCTTTGCACTAATCTGAACAATGTCTGAAACTCTAGATTACGAGCACTTTCCCTGTTTATTTGCCTTTTTATGATGAATCGCTTGTTGTATTCCTCAGTTGTAAGTCACTTCGGCTAAAAGCATCTGCTAAATGAATAAATGTAATTAAATGATAAATTCACTGCAAAACAGAATGTTTTCCTCAGTATTTTTATTTGTTTTTCAATATAAATATCTAGACATCCTCATTTTGATGAATTTCTCATCATTTTGCTTCTCAAACAATCTATAAATATACATATATATTGAAAAGAAAGAAAAGAAAGATCAGGTTAAAAGAAAGATCAGGTTTGTTTGGTTTGAAATGCTAAAACAATCAAAAATGTTCATTTATTTGAACAAAAATTTATTTGATCAAAACTACAGTAAAAACACTAACATGAGGAAATAATAATATTGCTATTTAAAATAAGTGCTTTCTATTTTAATATATTGTAAAATGTAATTGATTTCTGTGATCAAATTTTCAGCTTCATTACTCCAGTCTTCAGTGTCACATGATCTTCAGAAATCATTCTAATATGCTGATTTGCTGCTCAAGAAACATTTCTGATTATTAGCAATGTTGAAAACAGTTGTGCTGCCTCATATTTTTGTGGAAACTGTGATATATTTGATTATTCAGGAATCTATGATGAATAGAAAGTTCAAAGAGCAGCATTTATTCGAAATAGACATCTTTTGTAACATTATAAATGTCTTCATTGTCACTTTTGATCAGTTTAATGCATCCTTGCCTGACTTCAGGCATTCCCTAAAAATCACCAAAACACCAGTTGATACAAACACATTGAGACTCACATGATGTCAAATCAAGTGATATCTAAATCTTATCTAAATGAAGGTTTATCATTCATTATCGTAATCAAAACAACCCAGAATTAATATCACGTTCTCCTTTGATTTCCTCAGCACCAGATTGTTCAGTATCTGAAGGACATGTTTGATCACGATAAGGTGCGTTTCACATCCGTCCCGTCTCTGGCTGAGGATATCCTCAGTCTGTCCCACAGACGAGCGGATATCCTGGTGGGATACCTGGCCATTGACAGTCTACCCGAGACCAATGGAGCTTTACCCAAGAGCCCCTGCCAAGCCAACAGCGGACAGCAGGAATGAGATGCACAATCCTAATCTAGACCTGTTCGTTTGAAAGAGACCAGATACTAGGTCTCATTAGCTGTTTGTCATCGTCGACCAATCAACGTGACCTTAAAGAGCATTCATTGAAAAGATTGATTCTTTAGACAGATAAACCACTACTGACTCATCTGAGGTCAACTGAGGCCTTTTCTTGATCTGCTTTTGCAAATTTGCCACCGAATATCCATCGCTGCTATTTAGACAGCTTCATTTTAAAAACCCTGATGCTTTGGAAATGGTTTCTTTCTGAAGAACCCAACATGACCTAGAGGAACTGAATAAAACCATCTTTTAGCCAAACTTACAGCCTGGTTTTGAGTTGCAGCTCTTCTGAATCAACCAATGCCTCTTACGTCGAAACGTTAGGCTTTGTTTGTTTTACGAGTCGGTTGCAGGTTTTTGTGTGAATGTGTGTCGTTGAGCATTTATGTTTGTGCCAATGGCCAAATAAAGTCTTGCACTGAATCTTGGGTAGCACTGAACACATTAAAGAGAGAGAAGCGAGACGGTTTAGTGTAAATCTCAGCACATTTTGGCAGTTTGAGAGCGTTTCGATGAGAGACTCACACAGGAAGTGCATCATTCAAGGGTAAAACAGGATGTAGTGCTCCGGATCACATTAGCTGAGCTCACTTAACGAGCTTAGTTGGTTTGTTATATTTTCCTTCATCATACTTCATTGGTGATTTATACACCATGTTTTTGTCGTTCATCAATATTCAACTTGCTCATGGACTAAAATGTCTGATTATCTACTCTTCTATTATACAGACAGTCGTTATGTATGGTAAATTCAATCCAGCGGTGGTATTGGGTCAAATAGGTAGAGCACAGTTAGGTGAGTAGGAATGATCAATGGTAACTTCATATATGTGGTAAACAAATTTGCTTCAACTTGTTTTGTAGTTAGTTCAATCCTTCGAGCTCTGGTTATTAAACTCTGTTAACAGCACCTGTGCCCTTGTGATAACTTCAGCAACAAACAAAAAGATGCATTGACATTTATTCCTTTACAGTTGAAGGAAAATGACCTTATAGACATCAGTTAAACTAGATTTTTGTTTGTTTTTGAGTTATTTATTCTAAATAATATATTATTCTAATTAATAGGATAGTTTTTCTATGGCAATGGTGGAGATGCTGTCAACAGAGTTTAAATTGTATTCAACCCATGAGGAAAAATTCAAAACAACCAACCAAACTGTATCTTTCAGGTCTTTTGATTGGTCAAACATGAATTTTACCTGCAAAAACATATATTAGCAAGCAAAACGAGCTAATAAAAGTGCTAATCATTTTAGAAAATAAGGCAAATTCTGGTCATTTTAAAATGAACATGCATGAAATGCCTACAACAATCCTCAAAATTACTGAGCCTTTACAAAACTTGACCATGTTCCTTAATTGTGCACAGGAGGCATTTGTGAAATTAGGTGTTAGGATTGTTCTAGTGTTTCTTTCCTCCTCATATTGACTATTTAAAGCTGGTTCTGCCAGTGTTGGGTGTCTTGCACTTTATTATATTAAAAAAATATACAGATGTTAATTTTCTCTATTTTTATCAAAAGAATAGAGTTGTTAATTAGCTTATGTAGTGCATTGTATTTTTTTTCTGTTTTATTAAATGTAATTTTTTTTGGACATGTGTAATTTACATGAAAACTGAAATGTAAAGGTATTTAAAATATCAGGGTGCAAATGTGAATCGTTGACGTTTTTTTCTCATTTAAAAAAGTGGTTCTAACTGACAGCTGAAGTATAAGGACATTGAGTGATATACTTGATGGGTTATGAGTGATTGGTTGTGCCTCTGTTATTATCAATATATTCTTTTTGCCTTTATTAAGTGTGCTTTGAATACACAAGTGTACACCCACTATTAGATCTCTGCCCTGCTTAAATCAAAACTATCTGCACCAGCTTAGATGCAAAGATATAATTCTTTATAATAACTTACAAAATTAACTTGCCGAACATATATTTACTGGCCTGATTATTATTATTAATTGGAAAACCAAGATTAAATAATAAACATAAATGGGTTTTTCCCAATTTAATTTTATTTGAAGTGTTCAAATGTGAATTTGTAGAAATGTCTGATGTAGATATTCATGCCTGCGTGGCTCGCATTAGTGCAACAAGACCAGACTGAAGGTATAAGTGGAGAATGTTTGATCTATTTCATATCATTCCAATGTGTTTTATTGATTAAAATTCCCAACATGCTGTTTAATCTGCGTGAGTTTGGGTGAAGACTTCATGAAATAATGTTTTGACCTATGCTGCTATTCCCCTGTGATTTTTTTAGTTGTTAAAGCTCTGAAACAATCACTCATCGTGTCCATGTCCCATTTTTCAATCGCATTGGTCCATCTGAAGATTATTGATATTTGATGTGATTATTAAAGATTCACCAGTGTGCTAAGAGTTACTGACTGACAGTAACAGATATGGGATGTTTTCATTGAAGGGGGTTGTTATTTCACACCACAGCTGCTGTTTTCTGCACCCAGATAATTCAATAAACAATAAAGGTTTCTGTCTAAAATATCTGAGCTAGAATTGAGTGTCTAACGATGGCCAAAGAAGATGAACCGGAGTGGTGGACGCAAATCAAGTCTTTATTTCTCTGAAATATTTACTTGGCGTATTTATGTTCTTCACTTGCCTTTGTGTGATTTTTTTTTTCCTTGAATGTTCTTACAAATTAATGTTGTTTCAATCATTGTATTAGTTTAATAAAAACTGTATTGTCATTTTGCCTTCCCCCGCCAATATAAAGTCTTTCTTTTTTTTCTACTTGTCTTTAAAACGTGTCATTATTATAATTTACATATCAAAATCTTCAGGAATAATGGCCACTAGGAAAAAACCATCTGAATATGACCTTTGACCCAAAGCATTTTACACCTAGACACATTTGAGTAATTCAGTGTCTGTGGCTGAAAGGGTTAAATGACCTTCACACTTCTGCAGTTTTTTTTTTTTGAAGCTCAATGGATTTAAGCAAACTTTACATTTTAAAATCTTAATATTTTAAATAACCATAATAGATTGCAATTTGCAATACATGGACTAATTCAAAAGTATGTAGTTGTATTCTTTATTTAGCAGCTGAAGTAGCAAATTCATGTTTAAGTGTACTTCATGACATAAAATAATATTGTATTCAAGTAATGAACCACAGACCTTATTTTATTCAAACCCAAAACCTTTATTTTAAAAACTCCCAGAAAAATCCTGATGAAGCACAAATGGCTTGAACAAATTTGATTTATTTCCAGGTTTAAAAAAGGTTTTCGAATTGGCTTTACATATCTATTTTATTTTTTATTGAATTTTTAAACTGTAAAGGTTTTTTCCAAAAAGTATGTAATGGCCCAGAGTGTGTGTGTGGCGCTGGTTGCCTTCACGTAGTTGATATCAATTGAAGAGGATCTCCCCATTCACTTAATTTTTCCTCTTTTATTTGAATAAATCCAATTTTCGTATGTCCAGCCAAACGTCCTCTGATTGGTCCATCCCCTTAGGTACACGCCTCTGATTGGCCAACTGTTCCCGTGCAGATTTTTTCCTTCGAGAATGCGCTTGGTGAATGGCCGCGCGTCATAGCAGCGTCCGGTGAATCTGATTGGTCGAACGCGTCGGGGCGTTTTATTCTGATTGGTCGACGACCGATGCCCGGTGTCCGGGTAAGATGGCGTCTGAAGAGCAGTGCTCGGCACCACCTCGATGGCGGTCGATATCCTTAACCCACGTAGAGTATCCAGCTGGTAAGAGCGTTTTTAAATCGTTGTTTTCCCCGCAAAGCCGTTCGCGTCATCATACGCCACTTTATTCGCGCCGAGGCGTCTGTGGCGCGTCGCGCAGCTGAATGGACACAGCCAGGGCTGGGTTGCCAAATAGTGCGCTCGCGTTATACAGCGCGTTTTTCGCGGAACGTCTGCTGCCAAATAGTGCGCTTGTGTATTGCGCATGCGCCATGGTCCTGTACGCTCCCTAGTACACCACACCGGGAGACCCTTATTCAGTTTCTCAGAATATTCACGGTTTATTGTTAAAACGTTAATCTAATTGGAGTTTAAATCGATAATTTCATGAGCGATACTAGCATTACATGCAGGTGATTGCGTCTAATACAAGCACATGAGACCCAACTGCTCCAAGTTTCAGGCAAGGCTCGTGGCTCTGGTGGGTTAATCCAGTTCGTTTCCGGTTGCATCACACCCTTTCTGGGTCCTGTCGTTCGTGAGGGTGTCCCTGGTTTTGGAAGTATATAAACTGACCCCAAAACCCTGGAACACGTCAAAGCAAGTCTAAAGTATACTGCGCTAATAGCAAACAGAAACGTGGAGAAAACCAAGAACAACATCCGTGTTTAAACTACTGTCACATAGTTGGATGTGTTTGCATATTAAATTGTCGTGCATGAGATGGTAAAACATGCCAGTATAAGTATGCAGAAGATAAAGCAAACCTGTATGTGCAGTTTGGCAAATGCAATGTTAGCTTGACATGCAGTCAACTTTTATATATGCATATATGAGAAATGGTTGTGAAATGGCCCACTTTTCGTGCTTTATGCTCAGGGCAAGGTTTTAAATACAATCTGAGACTTCTTCTGTACTTCTGTAATCTTTAGTCTAGTTCATTACTAATTCATGCACTTTCTCTGATCATTGCCCATTTACTCATGGTTTGAATTAGCTGTTTTGTAACTTACAGGAAATCATTTTTTTGAATGTTTAGTTATTTAGCTTTTTCCGCTGTTTAGGTAAAGATTTTCTAATTTTTATTTATACCGCTTTATTAAAATCACAGTATTGACAAGAAAAAGAGAACTACTGACTGCTCTTAATTGTGTTTTTTTACTAATTATGTGAAATATTACTACAAAAACTTAACTTTATTTATACATGAATATATATTTATTAAGTGCCTTTCAACAGTTTTGGATTTTGGATATTTTTTAATGTTTTGAAAGAAATCCAATTTTTGTATCTATTTATCTGAATGTATTTGAAAAGAAATACAGTAAACATTTTATTTTATATCTTTTATTTTGGATTTTATAAAAAAGTCATTCAAAACATGACTCTTTTATTCATGTACATCGATCTCTCACCTGATCTGTCACATGACAGTGTGTTTAGGTACGTTCACGTCATGTAAGAATTGCAATTACAATATTTGTAAAAAGCGTTCATGTACCCGTAGAACTTGTAGTCACAACTTTTACAAGCAATTTTCCCACTTCTGATTGCCGTAAGATGTAATTAAGCAGGTATTTCATAATATTTAAAATAATGAAATGCATACAAAGCACAGAAATGAATCTAATGTCCTTCTGCATAAACTATACGTTTATTAAGACATTTGCATAACGACTGTTACTTTTTGTATTGTGTTTTTTCTGCTGTTTACACAAATTACACATTTTGGCATTTGTCATGAAACATAAGTAGCGACAAATTTTTTTTTTCTGTTCATTGTGATGTACGTCGGAGTTTAAAGGAACACTCCACTTTTTTTGTAAATAGGCTCATTTTACAACTCCCCTAGAGTTAAACAGATGAGTTTTACCGTTTTTGAATCCATTCAGCCGATCTCTGGGTCTGGCGGTAGCACTTTTAGCTTAGCTTAGCAATAATAATATATACCTTATATTTCTTAACATGGTTCACTTAAATAACTGCTAATTACATTTGGAAAATATTAAACTGACATCAAACTCTTTGACAACCGGTTCTTTTTACTTTAGACAATTGATCATATCTTCATTGATTCTTTTTGAGTATTGTACACTCTCACTTAAAACAAAACCAACCATTATTAAAATCTTATGCCTGAGCATCAGCCTTTTCAGTATTTTCTCCTGTAACAACAGATCATATTTTTATTAATAGTTTTTGAAAACTGCTTACTCTCTTTTAACAGAAAAGTACCAAATCAACGATCAGCGATTAATAATCAGATATGTGCCTGAGTCACTGCGGCCCTGATATATGGTGCTAGACAACACTATAAATACAATATAGCTAGATCTACATGTGACGGATCACTTGTATCATTATATATTGCCATATTGCCTAGCCCTGAAACTTGCTCTATGATAAAGCACTAAGGCATTATAATCATAACAACATTATTTTTCTGTAAAGTTGCTTTGAAATTATGTGTATTATGAAAAGCACTATACAAATAATATGACTTGACCAATTTGTTCAAAAACACTAAATCATTTAGGAAAGAAACACCACAGTGTGTTGCAACCTGGGTTTAAGTACCTTGCTCAATTGCAATAACTTAATGGATCACAAAGCCCTTCTGGGTTTTGAACACATACAGTAACATGTCATCTTTAAGTTTCCAGTTCATTCTTTTAAGTTTTAAACAGCTCAATCAAAATGATTTTTCTCAGCAGTAGTAGCCATTGAAACTGTTCAGTTAATGTTTTTTTTTTGTTTTTTTTTTGCCTCAGTAGAGACAACAGCTACACAGCACATCAGAGACCACTGTGTTGTTACACACACATACACACACACACACCTTTACAGAATCCTTGCTGTTTTTTATCGCTATAGATACACAAAACAAGTTCCTTCCACGCAGCTTTTCTTTTTTCTTTTTTTTCTGGGCCATGGAGGTTTATTGCACTCTTGATAAAAGGCATCATTCATAATTGTAAGAAAACAGTTAGCTTTGATTCGCAGTGGTAGCAAACAATTAAATGAATAATGGCTATGTTATTAAGGTGAGGTGACGTGACGTGACGCGTGGACCACTAAATTTATTGTCTTAATTGTGCCTTTAGAGCAACTACTTTGTTTGCTGTAAAAATCAGGGTGAGTGGCTTCCATTTTAATCAGTGTAGTTGATCTTCACTGTAGCATTTGCCAACTTTCGTAGGAAAGACACCTGTTTCTAATTTTGATTTACTGCAGAGGTACTCCAGTCAGTTTATTTTACCTTTCTGAAATACAGTGTTTTTATTAGCAAATGTAATATGAATGATTTTCTGTGCCATAAAAATAAGCCATAAAAATGTACTCATTAAATACTTAAATCATTTTTGGTTTGATGGTTTGTGATCAGTATTATTTATTTATTTTGAAAGTAATAAAATATTTTTCCAGCATGGATGCATTTATTTGATCAAAAGTGACACAAAGTGTTACAAAGATTTCTGTTTCCTGTAAACACTGTTCTTTTGAATCACTGTTTCCACAAAAATATTAAGCAGCAACTGTTTTCATCACTGATAATAAGAATAAATATTTTTGAGCACCAAATCAGCATATTAGAATGACTTCTGAAAGATCGTGTGACACTGAAGACTGGAGCAATGGCTGCTGAAAATTCAGCTGTGCCGTCACAAGAATAAATTACATTTTAAAATTAAAATGGAAAACAGTTATTTAAAATTTTAATAATATTTCTCAATATTTCTTTTATGAGTCTTTTTTATGTTTTTACAGACACACACTCTTTTGAACAGTATAGTGTATATTACACAGATACTATGTATTTCTAGCAATACTTTTTCAATTTCCCTGCTACGAAACAGTCCATGTTTCGTACCAACAGTTCATTTAAGTTTTAATGAAAAGGATGGAGATTTTAACAGATTTTCTTTTCAATACATCATGGTTGAAGTCTAGCCGATTGGTCTGTGTTAGAACATTCTGAGATGACGTGCGCTACCCTGATCTCCCAGCCACAGTTGCACTACATCTGTGTCAAAGGTACTGCAGTGGTGTCTACTTTTGATCTTAAAAATACCTGGGATTTGTTTTGTATTACCAGCTCACAGCTGGATTTACAGATCATATTGCTCCCACAACCCATTCTCACTGACCTCTGCCTGATAACACCAGGGAAATGTGATCTTTTCCAATGTTTTCTTCAAAGAAAGTGATCTCATTATCATATGACCACCCAGAACTTTATCTCTCAGCGAGGTGAACAGAGTTTGAGGTAGATCCCTACAAATATTTATGTATTCAAGTGATGATTTGAAGACAAAAACTAAATGTGGGAGTGTTTGTGTCCAAGGTACACTCTACATTAGTAATGCTGATGGATTTGTAATTCTACAACCCAGTATTTGCCTGAAATGGATTCAATCCCACTTCTCCTGCACTAAAGTGCATCCTGCAGATAAGAGAACATGAAACCCAATTAGAGTTAGAAAGGTAGAGAGCATTATAACTCTTCTGAAATCTTCCTCTTCCCGCAACCCTCTTCAGTGGGTTTCCCTGAACTGATACAGGAAAATGTGACACAAATCTTGTTTATAAAATAAGCATGGAATCAAAGTCTGGGATTTTGTGAAGGTCAAGTTTCTTTCAAAAGTGGATTTTTTTACTCGTGTTTAGATGCGTGCCTGCTATGCTGCTATACAAAAAAGCACTCCTGCTGTAATTCTCAGTTTGTATTGTTTTGTCCCCCTTAAAAATCAATAAAAGCAAACATTTATTCTACAGACTTGTGTACCTCACCTTGACCTTTGCCAAATGTTTTGAGGGACAGGCCATAGCAGAATAATCAGTACTTTGTCTCAGTGTGTTGATGAGGGACTATTGATCTAACTGAATT
>JAUZSZ010000136.1:3746475-3756989 GCA_034780575.1 Labeobarbus marequensis
AAAAAGCTCTGTGTTCAATCATAGTTCACGAAACTTAAAAGTTTTGTCCATCAAGACAATCTTCACAAAATAGTATAACTTTGATTAAAATAATATAATTTTGAAGCCTAAATAAAAGCGCCAGAACTGAAAAGCTAAGGAACTACTGCACAACGGTCGCTCGTTTCAAACTTATTTTTAACGTTCAGTGGAAAGGATTTAGTCTGTAATTTATATGAATTTTAATCCACGCTACATGAACCTTCTCATATAAACTGGAATAAATACAAAAAACCAAACTAAAACTGAAATGAGACATTAGAAATAAATAGTAAGCAGTGAATAAATGAAATAATCTGAACTAAAGGACATTTGAAAGCACGTCGTTCTGTACATTTCGAAATAAGGTGCATTAAAAGTCAATAATTACTTAATATGAATATTTTAATTAAAACGTATCCCCACGTACTATCTAGTTTTTGGATATAGTAAGATTAAACTTATTTTAGTGAACAACATTTTGTTAGGGTTGTTATTTTGTCCTTGTTTCTGTTTCTATCAGCTTCACGTGGCCGTAAACATTTCATTTTAATGTGACTTTCATTAAAATGCAATTTTCACCACGTTAAGCCGGTAAATAGTGGTGTTTACATGTAATAATTGTAATATATGAGTTTACCTTGCAACTTGTTAGCAACCGTCTTTTTAAAGAAACATAACAGTTTTTAAAAATCACGTGTAACTGGTGTGTTTTATGTCGTATAATAAAACGTGAAAGTATATCGAGCCTGTGTGAACCATGGACCTTATTTAAGGGATTTAACCAAAATCTCATGGACTCTGGGAGGATGGAACCGGAAGTGCTAAAATGTGCTAAAATCGTAGTTCCGCCACGCTCGGAGCGATTATCAGTGCTTTCTTATTAAACGTTACCAAGTTACGTCGTTTACAAGTGAGAATGGTCTAATATTAGCATGTATTTTGCCATGTGAATCTTGTATGTGATGTACATTTCAGTTGTATTGACTCAAGCATGAATTAAAACGAGCAGTGTGTGGTGACCTCGAGCTCTTTTATTGTCATTAAAACACAAGATATGACCAATCATTCTTTAATACAATTAGCTAAGTTTTTTTAAGGCATAATTTTAATGATTATTTATATAAAAAATCATTACATGCTGTTAAATTAACAAATACTATAAGGCTGTTGGCAATCAAATTAAATCATCAACTAAATCTATATTACTATATCAAAATCAATTTACATACTATTGCATAAATAATGTTATGAAAACATTATTCTCTTATGTGAAACTAAAACCGCTATAGGAAGCGATGTATCTTAAGTAGAATAGAAACTTTCATTCATTCAAACCAACTGATTCATTCATGAAGGAAGTAAAGCTCACTTTATGAATGAAACACTGACTCACACAATTCATCAGCAAAACTAACAGTCAAAATGTATAATGTTGCCTAAATAATTGACAATCAAATTATTGTTCATTGAGCTGTTGTGTAAAATGAATGCCACATGCAATTGTGCTGATATTCTGGAAAATAACACTATGCTGGTGTGATGTTTGTCTATATTAAGTTATAAACACAAACAAACAAACAAATAAAATTTTTTTTACAATGGCCGTTCTTATCTTGAACTTTGGGGGCATTTCAGAGCTTGCATGACGCTTAAGTTGTGCCAGTGCCAGACTAGCTTGCTTGTTAAGCATAATGGAGGGTTAAGTTTGGCTGTATCGAGATGTTTTAATAGTATTTCAATTTCACAACAGTGACAAACAGTGCCAAACTTCAGGTTAAATGTGATCGTTACCTGGCTGTCACCAGTGAGGAAGGTCAGGAAGCCGTCGATGGCGAGTTCAGGAGGGTTTTGCGCACACTGGCAGAATAGACCAAAAACTAGCCTGAGAGGGATAGACTTACAATCTTTGATTGAAGAGTGTTAAATTCAAAATGTTAGAAGAATATTAGGATATTTTTGAGTTCTATTTTGGTCAGATTGTTAAAATTACACCACAAGCAAAACATCATTTTGGTTGTACAATTTAGTAAATTTCAGTGTTCTTCTTTAAAATAAATATATGGTAAATAATAACAATAAGAGGCTAATAAAGTAAAGTTAAAGCAAAGTTTTGTACAATCCAAACATATACAACAGAAAGCCCTGCTCACAGGAGTCCCTGGAGTGCATACATTCTTTACTGAACACACACACACGCACACACACACACACACAATCAGTGGCAATGTGTTTCTATGACAATCTGATTCTTTAGGGAAGAATTAGGAAAGTACATTAATACTGTCAGCAGCCAGGGTGAATACATGAAGAAAAGGAAAGATGGATAATACAGAAGCATTTCAGGATAAAACATTTTAAAACCATGAAGAGGTCAACATCTACACACACACACACACACACACACTCAGATCCCTTGTCACGTGTTCATTGCATTGCACTGCTAAAGTGAGTGTCACGTATGAACAGCAGCATATGGAGAGGTATGAGAAATGCAAAAAACCGGACACGCTCGTACACACATTCGCATGTGCCCGTGTAACGATAGCAACCATAATTCATAGTTCAAGTAGTGGGAGTGTCATTTTGTTCCCTGTATAAATTAATACTATGGTAAAATCAAACAGAATAGTGTCACATGCAGATTCCTGCCTAAAAAAACAACAACACTGAACGATGACGTAATCCTAAAACACATTCATTAACTCTGTCAATCAAACATCAAGCTGACTTCCTCAGCTCTGCTTGTGTAACAGCGCAGTGGCCAAAAGGAGAGCGGCAGCTGATGAGCCAATAGGGAAGCCAATAGACTATTAGGAGGCCTGCTCATTAGCAAAACGGCAGTTTAAGAGACTGGAATATAACCCAGTAGCCAATCAGAAAGCAGCAGTTGGATCCGATGAGCCAATGGGAAGCGGGATCATTTTCTCTTTGACGTGCTCGGCCGCTTGGCCTGCCACAGGTGGCTGTGGATGGTGAGAGCGTCTACGCTGACCGACACGGACTTGGCGGGGATGACGGTGAACTGCTTGCGGTCGGAGCTGTATTTGTACAGTCTGTCGATCATTTTGCGGTTGATGGCGCGTGGTCCAGTGCCTTTGAGCTTGACGATCTCCTCTGTTTCGGGGGAATATACGTACAGCGCCCTGAACTGACATCCACCGTCACGGAAAAGGATTATCAGGTGGTTGGATTCACACCGCTCGATTTCCTGTGGAATTATGGCAATGAGTTATTACATGCTCAAACATATACAGCTGTATATACAGATAAATATAAATGTAAGTAGGTGCTCAACAAATTTTTACATTTTTTACTTTGTGTAATATGCAATACTCTCTTGATAGTAAATTATCTATCAATTGATCGATCGATCTATCTATGCAAATAATATATTATATAGTAACGGTTCATACTGTATCCTAGTTTTTTTTAAAGTATGTGAAACAGTAATACTGTCTTGATAGTAAATTATCATCTATCTATCCATCTGTCTATCTATGCAGATAATAGAGTACATAGTAATAATCTTTCTATGCCAATAATATATTATATAGTAATGGTTCATGCTGTATACTAGTTTTTTTAAGTATGTGAAACAGTGTGAATCATCTAACATATTATATAGCAATGGTTCAGTGTACACTGCTTAAAAGTATGTAAAACATAAAAACAAAACAAATAATGCTATATAATAAATCATGCAAATATACCATGCACAGTATACATAAAATGTATTGCATAACTAGGGTAGTATGGTAGCATAGGGGTTTGAACATCCTGAAAGTGTGCTGTCATGGAAACTGCACTCACCTCCAGAATGGCGTTCTTCTGGGCTTCATTGACTTTTCCCGCGAGACAGCAGTGAGCGATGGCATTCTGGATGATCGGTTTGTTGGACTTTGCACTAGGCTCCTTAAATAATCTGGGGCCTGTGGACAGAAAGGAAAAGCACAAAGTGAGTTAATGGTGATGATGTTTTGTTATTTTGGCTGAATAAACACATAATTCAGTATTTACACATTCAAGAAGAGCTGTAAAATGTGCGTCTCACCATTGTATTCTGCTACAGATGTGATGGATGAGGCCGTTGAGCCATTGTCCCAGTCTCGTTCCATGTTCCTGCTCGCATTTCGGCTCAATATGGGAAAAGATTCCACAGATTCCCCCCTACAACAAACATTCAGGAATTATGTGTTATTATAATCTGGTAAATGTAGATATGAGTTGCTGACAAATACATTTTAAAAAATTAAACAAATATTATGAATTACAATACATTCAACAAAATACAGTATTTCATAAAAATGTATTAACTAAAATATATAAATTAAAAAACCTAAGTAAATTGAAAATTAAGAAAAATACATCAAAAATAAATACACTACAAATACATTAAAAATAAAATAATTTATAATAAATACATTTTTTCATTAAAAATAAATTCAAATACATAAAGTAGCTGTAAAGTAGCTAGTGTGTATCCGTTAATGCTAAAATATATAAATCATTTTTTTAAAAATATAAAATACATACAGTAAATGAATTAACAATAAATAAATAAAAATAAATATATTAATAAATTAATTAATTATTTAAAATTAAATAAAATAACGCATTAAAATCAATTAAAATAATGTACAAAAATCAACTTTTTGGCGTTTTAAGTCCAGAAAAGCGGGTTGCACACTGATGATGCCCTGTTCCCACTCACCTGTGTGAACTGGCCCCTCCTGACGCCACACTGTCAACTTCAGTAGCAGCAGAGGCCAATGAGAGAGAAGATCCGGAGGGAGCAGAACAGAGACTAACCGCTGGAGAGAGGAAGAGTGATGTTAAAATCAAATGCAGCATGTATAGATGCACAAATTCAGGCTAGTCGAGTCAGAAATATGGCACATTAAATGTAAAGCATTCTCACGAGCAGAACAGGACGATTCAGCACGATGCAGTGATTTAGGGCGGGCCCTCCTGTTACGTGGGCGTGGTTTGGTCACACCCTGTTCCTCCAGAAGTTCTTGCTGCTTCCTGCGCAGGTACTCCTGTTTGATCAGCTCCCTACGAGCCTTTTCTTCCTCTTTATGCACACGCTCTTCCTCAGCTTTCCGTCTGACACAAACACAAATGACATCAAATGTATCTGCAGCAGCCCTTCTACGGCATTTACTCACACAAAGACACACTGGACCCACAGTGACTGATACCTGGCTTCATCTCGCTTGAGCTCTGACTCCGCCTCCAGCTGCTGCTTACGTATTCGCGCCTCTTCAGCCTTACGCTGCTGTTTGAGGAGGAACGCCGCCCTCTTCTTAGCCAGCTCGTCCTCTGCTTTCTGATCGTCCTACAAACAGAAAGGGAAAATGGAGACATTGCTTTACTTTTAAATAATAATAAAAAAAAAAATCATAGCCAGGCAAGATGTGACAAGTTTCCAGTGATGAGTATTTAAAAGAGAAAATCAATTGCAATTGCAAACAAAATCATTTACATTCACAATTTTATACGGCAATTTTTAAAATGAAAAACACTCATTTTATTATTGATCATTGCTGCCTTTTCACATTTTTTTGGTCTTTATCAAATGCTATCAAAAGCAAAATTGTAAAAGTTCAATGTTCAATAAATAATTAAAGTTCTATTTCTTAATTAAAATTAATAAACAACCAAAAAAACCTAAATAACCATAAATAACCAAATAAACTGAACAGAAATAAACCATATTAAACCACATTTCTAAATATTATTAGAATATATTTCATAATGTAACACAACAATAACACACAAATCATATTATAATAATAGATTTAGAAACTTTCAAATAATTATAATAAAAATATATCACATTAACCCACTCTTCTTAGAGCCAGAAATATCCAATTTATAATATAATATCATTAGAATAATTTTATACTGCAACATAACAATAATAATTCAATTATATTGTAATAATACATTTAAAAATATTAAATAATAATAATAATAAAAATTAATACAAATAAATCACATTAAGCAATGCTTCTGGGGCTGAAGCTTTCCATTTTAAAACACAATATACTTAGAATTTTTTTACAATGCAATATAGCAAATAGAACGATCATCATCATCATCAACACCAAAAATGCTCTGGTACCTTAAAGAAGAAGCCCAGCCCGGATTTCTGTTCCCCATCAGGTTCTGTGCTAGTTTCCGACGGTTCAGCCAAGTCAGATAAGTCCACTTCAATCAGCTGTGCTTTCATTCTGTTTTCCTCAGACGGAACTGGAACGTTCTCCTTTCCAGAGCCGCCGGACTCGCTCCGCTCCCGGGTCGGATCAACAGGCGACGGTTCCAGCATGGGGAGTTCAGTTTGGGGCGACTCGAGGTTGTCGGCGCACCGGTTTGTGGAGTCGTGCAGTCTAAACGTAGTATTGCGAATAATTCCTTTGGAGCCCCGCCCACCCTCTTCCTCATTCTCAGCCCGGGGGGTCCTGCCCCCTGGGGTCGGAGTGCTTGCTTTCGCCGCTGGACGACTGTTCGCATCTTTGCTCAGTTTGAGCTCGCTAGGTTTCATCCGAGGCGTACGACTCGAGCTGAGCCTGGGAGGACGTTTGGTCGCGGTGGAAAGGGTTTCTGTGAACTGCACGGAAAGGCGCGACTTAGTTTCGGGTTGCTCTGGCGGGTTTTCATTTAAGGGCGGCACAGTGATCGGTTTAGTTTCCTGCGGGGACTGAATGGTCTGTTTCATGAGCAAATCCTGCTGGAGAGACAGTTGCATCATTTGGTGTTGGATCGCTCCAATCGCTTCGTTTAGGAGCTCAATGGAATGGCTACATTCGCTGAGATCTGGTTCTCTGCCCACACCATCTGAAGCCCCGCCCCCTCCTGTTACACTCAAACTATTGTCCTTATCCTCCTCTACCGGCATTTCTTTACACTCTGCATCTTTTCCTTGGGCTTTTAGAACCTCAAAGCAAGAGTTGTCCTTTGCAAGCGGTTTCTCTTTAAACCCAGTTTCCATTTTGAGTGGGTGTGGCAGTGTGTCGCTCCTCCCCTTTTTAACAACATGCAAGAACGCCACTTTTCCCAGCTGCATCCGTTGCCGAACTGAAAGGTTCTCCATCTTCTTTTTCTGCATCTCAATAGCACGCCGTTTTTCTTCCAGCTGCAACCGAAGGTGTACGAGTTCGGAAGCGAGACTAGGTCGGCCACCTGGCGTTCCTGGACTTGCGTCCGAAGGGAATTGCACGGTTTCGGATCCATCAGGAGTGGTTGTCTGCGAGCTCCCGGTGCTGTAGCAACCATCGGGGAATCCGACTCTATGTCTACGCCGTTCTGCAAAACTCGTCATGCGGCCAGTTCCGGTCGATGTGCTGCTGGCCTGCGACAACATGCTAGGACAAGGACTCGCCCGTCCACTCGCGCCTTCCTTATCATCCTTTTCGTGTAAACAAACATCCTCGCGCAGTTTCGCAGACTCCTCTTCCTCTCCAAGTCCCATGCATTTCCTCCCAGCATGCATCAGAACTGCTTTGGAAAGCTCTTGCTCTTGAACCTCTATTTCGTCGTCTTCCTCAAACTCCGAATCAGAGACGATGTCCTCCCAGCCTCCAAGCGGACTGTCCCGCACACACTCCGCATCGTCGTGCAGGAAGAAGCTTCCGGGAGATTGCGCTCGAGAGCTTGCTTGCTCTATGCTACCGATTGGAGTAAACGTCCGACTGAAAGTGCATTCTGTGGGCTTATACGCCCCCCGGCGTCCCTGACTCCGCCCCTCACCGCTCTCCTCCCATTTACTAATCCCTGTTTTCTCCTTATTTGGTCGTAGAACCGCAGGCTGCAACGGTTCCAAGAAGAAAGTCTCGGGTCGGGCGTCTCTGGATGCAGCCGCACCCTCTGGGTTAATCACAGCCAGTAGCTCCTCCTCTTCCTCCTGGTTGTCATAATGATGTGTCTGGGGGTGTGGCTGGCCGTTGATGCAGTGTCGTGGAGTGATGGATATGACGTTGGAAGCTAAACTGTCCTTGCTAATGGATCGAACCAAGCTGATATTATCGCTACATACACGTTCCCAATCCATCTCCATCTGAGAGATGGGCCTGAGAAAACACATTGAAGATTTGAACGGGTTAGTCTTTCATTCCAGGACTGGGCTGTATAAATCGTAAAATGGCAGAGATTAGTAAACTTGTAGAAATTTTGCAATTTCTAGATAAAAGCAGAAAATAATCATATGAGAAAGTATATGAGATAAAGCAGCTTTCATTTGTATTAAATGTAATGGATTACCAAACATACACTTTAACGCACAGAAATAAAATGAATTAAATAATTTTCATAGAATTTTCAGCAAGAACAGTAACTGATTTTTTTGACCATTACCATTTCACAAAATTACTCACGCCATGATATATTTTGGTGAGACTATCCACACCTAATTAATTATTTATATACTATTATACTATTTATTTTGAATTAGCATTTATTTGTAAATTTTCAGTTTTCATTTTAATTTCAGTTTAAGTTTTAGTGATTTTTGCTTTCGTCATTTTAGTGTTTTTTTCTATTTGTCTTTAATTTCAGTTGTATTTTTAGTCATTTTAGTACTTCATCTTCAGCTTATTTTATTTCAGTTAGGTGCCACAGCAAGAATTAAATTTTTTATGTTTTTATATTTATTTTATTATATTTCATAAAATATTATAAAAGATTTTGAAATAAAGATAAATATTCCAATAAATATTCCATTTTTTTTTAAAGAAATCTCAGTTAAACAATAATAATAATAATAATAAAAAAAGAAGACTTTAATAGTTTTAGTTAAAACATTTGACCTGACCCTAACCTTTGTTTCCGTTCTGTCCAGGCAAACTGTGATCCAAGCATGAGTCCATCCATACGGGACAAAGAGTTTGACCTGTTTCTGAGCTCTGCTCACAAAGATAGATAAAAGACAAAGATAAAAAAAAATAGAGTGGCAACTGATCAATTTAATCAATTTCATTGATTTAAATGCAGTATTGTCCTGCAAGATTGATTAGAAGTAGTTACCTGAATTCTCCTCCCCCTGAGTGGGCTTTTGCTGTCTTTGCCGCAGTGGGAGGAGTGGGTGGGAGGGGCTTCTGTTTGTTTGGAAACAAAAATGAAATATCGGTTTTATAAAAAAAGGAATGTACTGCAATGTGCAACAGATCATTAGGTACTTCAGACAGACTTACACAGACAAGGACTCCTCAGGGTGCAAGTAATACCGCATACAACCATCAGGAGTGGCAGCTGTCGCCAGTGAGTCGGCTGAAGGGGAAGGAGTTAAGAAGCTTCGCTTGGTGGCATTGGATATGGGCACATGGGGGCGGGAACTCTTTGGCTGAAGAGACGCTCTCACTGTCAGATTGGAGCAATGGGTTGTCAATCACAGTATGGCATTATTATAAAGAGTGAATGAATCATGAGATGGATGTTTTTAGACTGAAACAAAGTGTTCATAGAAAAGTTGTGAGGTTTTAAGACTCTTTACCATCTTTAATCTCTTGAAGGTCTCTTGGCTTCACGAAGTCCGGCTTCACTACTTCAAACCACCAAAAGAGCTCAGCAATGAAAACCATCACGTTATGCTTGAAGAACAAGAACAAGTCAAAGACTATAATGCACAGAGATGTTTTAATTTTTCACTTTTTTGCAATTTCTATTATTCTCAAAGGTAATCAAACATTTTTTTTCTATAATACAGTAAATATATACTAAAATAGAATTATTCATTAAATCTGCATATATTAAAGGTGTACAAATACTTTACCGTTTAATTTGATTAATTCGATTAACAATTTATTTTATTTTTATTTATTTATATACTATTAGAGTATTTATTAATATTTTGAATAAGTATTTTTTTCTTTCAGATTTAGTGTAAATTTTAGTAATTTTGGTATGTGCTTTTGGTACTTTATTATTTCTATTTGGCTTTAATTTATTTTTATTTCAGTTTTTGCTTAATTCAAATTCAATATTTATATTTTATTTTATTTCAGCTTTACTTCAATTAAAAAAAAAACTATTATTAATACTTTGTTTATATACAGTAAACATATACCAGAATACAATACTTTTATTATTGAATAAAATTTTAATCAAAATATGCATGTATTAAAAGCAGTATAACAAATACGACCATGATGTACAAATACTTTACACTTTGATTAGACTAACTGGATAAACAATTTTTTTTTTAAAGCATGTCAGTTTAAAAGTATAAGTAGATTTGTTTTCAATGCATTTTGGGACTGTTTAATTGAAGAATGCATGCAGTGCTGCTTTATTATTTGCATTTGGTTTCTTAGAGGGTCGCTTTTAATACTTTTGTATTACTGAATGAAATATATTTGGGGTCAGACCTTCAGCACCGGTGGGCCGTAGAGCAGATCTTCAGTGTGCAGGTAAAAACACCTGTTCAGGTATTCGTTAGAAAACTCCCGGAGCAGATGGATGTTATACACACTGTCCGACAGAGACGGCACCTCCTT
>JAUZSZ010000136.1:3794841-3805996 GCA_034780575.1 Labeobarbus marequensis
GATAATTGAATAGTTCCCAGAGATTTTCGAATATTACTTTTGCTTGAAATGCCCATCCCTACACAAGGCACAGCATGCCAGGTTTGATGTCACTGACAATGAACAGCATTTGTCACACTTGTTTGCATTGGCTATTGCTTGCACTTGCCAATGAGTTTTCAGCGAGTAAGTTTTTGGACTTTTTCTTGCACAAAGCTGTCCTTAAGGCTAGCTTCTAAATTTTAATGACAAGGCAAGTAGATATTAGTTGTGTTGTGTTGTCATAGTAATCACTGGTCATTTTTCAGAAAGAGGATTTATTGAGTTGTTAAAAGCGAATTCTAATTCTTCCTTTTCCCATCTACTGTGTGCTGATTACAGAAGCTTTTGTCGTGCTGTAGCTGCCATTCTTTACAGGAGAAGCAGGTTTTTGTCAGCAGGCCCTGTAGAGTGTTTGTGTATTGCTACCACTGTCGAATGCACTGCCCATAATAGAATCCACGTGTTCTTCCGGTGCCAAACTCCCACATCGCTCTGTAGCTTTTAATAGAAGCACACTTGTCTTCTGTGTGTGAAGCAGAGATTTTCACTGAGCATGGGCCTTCATTTTAGTTCAGCTGCTTTTGTGGTTTTCACTGGTAGGTACAAAGTATGAGTTGCAAAAGATCCTTTAATGTAGAAATCAGTTGTTTGTGCTGACAATTACAAAAATGCAACGTATGGTGCACCACAGGACTTAACAGTTTGCACGGTTCACTGATAAGGACAGAATAATTATAATTTGAGAGCTTCCCCAGTACTTTCTGTCCATGTCTCTTGTGTGGCTTTTGTTTCTTGCACTTTTAGTGCACTTTTACCTGACTGTTTGAGTTGCTTAACTAAATTTGAAAGCTATTTAAAGTAACAACCATTGCTTCATGGTGAATATTTTACATAATGAATAATTCAGTTGTGCGTAGGGGAATATTTTTGTTGGGGAGAGTGGTTTCTCTACAGGGGCTGCCCAGAACTGCTCATGTTCATGTGCTTTCTTTTTCTCCAGCACAGCAGGGTTTAGCTCTGTCATGAAATCTTCCAGCAGTTGCACATTAATAAAATTTTACGTAGGTCACAGGGTTAGCACGTTACCAGTAGTTAGATTTCGGTAGTTAATATATTCTCAATGCCAGTTTTAATACCACAGATGAACATGGGAAATAATTCAATAATGTAAACACAAATTTTTATTTATTTATTTTTTGTAAGTAGTTAAATAATCAGTAAAAATAAAGTGAGAGCTAGAGCTGGGCAATTAATTTTTTATTTTTTTCCCCAAACTTAATGTTTTGCCACGATTTTACTTTTTAGAAATTGAGGAATTGCGATTTTGAATAGAAATATTGCCAAACATTAGAATTAGACAAGTTGACAATATGCAGGGCTCAACAGTGTAAGCATTTCACTCGCATTTTCGACTAAAAATAGATGTGTGCGAACTGGAAAATGTATTTAAAAAATAAAACATGGCCCATCCACTGACCTATAATAGAGAACACTGGGCCTATCTATATATCAACGACTGATTGGTTATTATTGTTCAGTAACACAAGTTCCATTAGTTAACATGAAAAAAACAATGACTGCATTTATTAATAATGCTATCTTAATTTCAACTTTTAATAATACATTATAAAATCAAAAGTTGTCTTAATATAATTCAATGGAGCTAACATTAACTAACATAGTTGTATTTTTTATTAATCAACATTAACAAAGAATATTAACTACTGCAACAATTAGCTATTGCACATTTTTAGTTAATGTTAACCTGCTTTAACTAATGTTAACAAATGGGACCTTATTGTAAAGTGTTACCTATTGTTCTTTCGTTCATTTGAACAATCTTTTGCACTCTAATCTTGAAACACTTGTTTACTTTATATTTTTATGTATTTTTTATAAAAGTCTTTTAGTAAATTATCTTTAATAAAGTTATTTAACCTGTTAGGAGGACAACACTTTTTTTCACTTAGAAATTATATATTGTGATTTAAAAACAAAAACATATATCGTGACAAAAGCTTCAATGATTATTGTGAAAATTTTATACCGACACAGTTTAATAGGATTATAACTAATTACATAATTAGCCTATTAAATAGTGTCTGAAGTAAAATTATTTAAAAACCTTGTGTACTTTCTGTATTCTGATAAATTAAATAATTGTGCTTGTAAATGTCTCTTTGTATCCCCTTATTAAGCTAAAACACCTAATTTGAAAAATTTGCATTGCGCCCCTAATTTTTTTTTAATGCGCTCCTAAATTTTTTGACTTAGGAGCACATGTACTCCTTGGGGAAAAGGTAAGAGTCAAGCCCTGCAACTGATCCATGAGTTTATGTGATGTTCAAATCATAGCATTAGCTGTAAAGATGTGCGTTTTTACTCACCGGCTGACACTTGCAGATGTATCCGTGTTTGGTGTTGCTCGCTACAGCACACGTTCCTCCATTTTTGCATGGTGTGTCCTTGCAACCGTTGAACACAGTTTCACAGCGCTTGCCTATAAATATATAAAAAACACATTTAAACTAAATTTTCACAAAAAAACAAAAGCATACCCCCCCCCCCAAATGCAATAAATAAATAAATACGTTTAAATAGTTAATTACATCTGTGAAGTACAATTCTAAGTATATTTCATAGTTTTTGTTGCACTTAATTTCATTTACGCTAAAATAAATAATATATGTGAAGTATAATTAAATATAATTTATCTTTTTTTGTTGTACTGATTTTATGCTAATAAAATGAATAAAATTTAATTATGCTGTAAATAATATCTGTGAAGTATAATTCTAAGTATACTTCATCAGTTTTTGTTGTACTGATTTTATAAATAAATCAATAAATTAGTAAAATGTTTAAATTATAAATTATATGTCAAGTACAGTTCTAAGTATACTTCATACACTTTGTACTAAATTTATAAATAAATCAAGGAATTAAGGAAACATGTTTAAATTGTAAATTATATCTGAATCACAAAACTTCACAAAAATCAGTTTTTGTTAATTTTTGCTAATAAGATAAATCAAATGCATTTAAATTGAAAATTATATTGCAAGTATACTTGGAAATATATTTCTCAGATATAATCAATTAATCAAATAAATAAAAATGTTTACATTTTAAATTATACCTGTAAAGTATAATTCTAAGTTTACTTTGAACAAATCAATCAAAATAAAAAATGTTTACGTTTTAAACTATACGTGAAGTATAAATGCATAATGAATTATGTTATATAGTGAAATATAGTGATAATGTATAATTATATAGTAAGCATACTTCAGACTAAATCAGTAAATCAATCAATCAGTCAATAAATTAATAAATACTGTTTTACAGAACTGAGAATTGTTTTGTCTGCATTAAAGTAATAAGAATTTGCGAGGGAAGAAAGCCTGAAAAAACCTTAAATTATCCTTAAAAAGGTTATATTTTAAGCAAAATATAGCCTTATCATTTATTTTTTTTGTTTGAAATTCACTAACACTAAATTATCTAGTGTTCACTGCAATCATATTGGTTATATTCATTGATAAACACTTATTTTAACTGCAAATGTGATCATTTGTGCTCATTCATACACTGTGTCAGAAGCGTATTTGTACCGGTGTATCCTGTTCGGCATTCGCAGCGGAAGTCGTTGATAAGCTGTACGCAGTTGTAGGATCCATTGGGGTCACAGGGGTCAGACAGGCACTCGTTGACATCGCCCTCGCAGCGCTCGCCCACAAACCCAGCCGGACACACGCAGCCGTAACCTCCCACGCGGTCAACACAGCGGCCGCCGTTAAAACAGCGCGGCTCGCCGGTTAACAGATCCACGGCCGGGGAACAGTCATCCACGTTAATCTCACAGTGAACGCCTGCATACACGGCAAACAATCAATAAAATTCACCTACTGAAGCATGAAGTGAAGAATCCAGCGTTTGTGAGCGTGTGAATGTGTCCGTACCTTGCGTTCCCCGCGGACAGGAGCATTTGTACGTGTTGATGAGGTCGATGCAGGTTCCTCCGTTCTGACAGGGTTGAGACAGACACTCGTTTATCTCTTTGCTGCAGTTGACTCCGTGATATCCAGGAACGCACTGAAGGAGAGAAACAGACATTAGACTTGTGTAATGATGATGTACAGTGCTGGATAGTAACTGATTGCATGTAATCTGGATTATGTAATCAAGATTCTGAAAATGAAGTACTCTATGTTAGATTATATTACATTTTAATTAAATTATCAATGTGACAACTGAGTTAGGTCACAAGTAATCCGATTATATTACCTAAAATGTTTAATTTTTGTCATGGAATCAGTAATGGACTACCATTTGTAAGTAATCTGCTCAGCACTGATGATGTACATGTGTGTTTTCATACCTCACAGCTGTATCCTCCCAGGTAATCGGTGCAGGTGGCTCCATTCTGGCAGGGGTTCGGCATGCACTCATCCACCTGCTCCTGACAGTAGCTGCCCGTGTATCCGGCCTGACATCTGCACAGGTGTGTGTTACCTACATCAACACACTGACCCGCGTTACGGCACAGAACGGCCACAGACACTCCTGAGGAAAAGTGCAAATTATACATCAACTTTTAAAATGGCATTTTAATTTGGCAAACATTTTTAAAAGACATTTCCACTAGTAATTTACAGCTCTTTTGCGCATGCTAGGAGAAATACACACTTAACCAGGGTCAGAAATGATAAATATTGCCAAAGTTGATATATATCTCACCAAAAGTGTAATGATTTAAATGTATTAAATAAATTAATACTAATTTTTAAAACTAATTTTTTTCATCTGTCATCTAAAACTTAATATAATTCAATCGGTGATTCCCAACCTTGAGGTCACTGAACCCCTATGACTTTAAAGATTTTGAATGACGTATCCCTGAAGTTTTAAGTTAATATTTCAGTAATTTAACACATTCGCATTCTGATGTTGGTTTTTATTTTAGTTGTTTACAGTTATTTATTTTATTTCCATTTATGTACATTTTTTTATTTTCATTTATTTTTACTCATTTACTCATGGTCAGAAATTACAAAAAATAAGGTTTAATAGTTTTGATAATATATTTAAATTTGGTAAATAAAATGTATTATTTTTATTATATTTTAAAGCTTAAATTTAATAACACATTTGGTTAATGGTCAGATGACATGCAGGTAAACAAATAAAATCTTTTTTACCTTTATTTACATTGCATTACATTATTTACATTTACAAATAAAACTTCTTACACTTATTTACTTGTTTATTTATGCATATTAATTACTTATAATTTACAATGATTTAACCATTTTAATTTTACATTTTTATGATTAAATTTATAATTAGTTTTCCATCAACCTCCTGCAGTTTCTTCATGCAAAATATTCTATTTTAGGCCTTGTAAGTTATGGGTCTGGTTAAAAAGTGCTAGTCTATTTAGTGATTGTTACCTTGCTGCTTGGCGGCGACCTCACAGCTGACACTGGGGACGTCGCAGTAGATGCCTGTCCAGCCGCTGGCACACTGGCAGGTGAAAGATGCTCCCTGCTGCCAACAAGAGCCGCCGTTCTTACAGGGGGAAGAGTCACACCAGCGCACCAGACTCTGAAACACACAAACACGCACTATATATCTATATCATGAAAACATACTAATAAAAATTAAAGGGAAAAAACAAAAACAAAAAATATATTGATTATAAAATATTGAAAAAATAAAACACCACTTTATATATATAAATAAAATAAGTAAAAATGAATAAAATATAAAAATATTAATATAACTATAGAAACTATTTAAATATATTTCTATACATATATAAATTTATATATATTCCTGTTGACTCGTTTACAGATTTATGTTGTTTAGAGAGCAAAAATGGCGCATGTTTGTGTACCTGGCAGTTGAGTCCGGTGTATCCATGTGGGCAGGTGCATTTGTAGGTGCCGTATCCATCCTGACAGGTGCCTAAATTTTGACACGGCCTCGAGTCGCACTCATTAACGTCATGCTGGCAGTAATTCCCGGTGAATCCCGGCAAACACACGCATGAAAAAGAGTTTATGCCGTCCACACATGTTCCGCCATTAAAACAAGAGCTGGAGAGGAGAAACAGCACAGTTTGAGATTGCTTGTATGCAAGCGAAAAAGAAATTAATTTTTAATTTAAAATGCAAGTAAAAATAACAAATTTTACAATGCATTTGAAAACGTGTCGTGTGCGTACCTCTCAGTGCAGTCGGGTGTGTTGACCTCACAGTTGATGCCGCTGAATCCTACAGGACAGCTGCAGGTGTAGCTGTTGACGCAGTCGGTGCAGTTCCCTCCATTTTGGCAGGGGGCGCTCACACACTCGTCTATGTCCTCTGTGCAGCGCTCACCACGGAAACCAGCCAAACACACACACACCAAGCCGTTCACACGGTCCTGACACACACCGCCGTTACTGCACGGATCTGAGAGAGAGAAGAATTACCATCACTGCCATATTCAGTCTTTACTACTAATAACTCTTGTTTGTTGCCACATAATCTTTTCCTTTTTGTTAAATATGTTACATACTTTATTTTAAAAATTAAACTAAATTATTTAATTTTCTTTTTTTAAAGTTTATTTGTTTTCTTTTTCTTTTTTTTAAATTCATTTAATTTAATTTTTATTTTGCTTTATTGTACTTTAGTATTACTAGGTCCATCCAGAAACGGCATTTTATTTAATGTTCTGCATTTATATTAATTTAAAATTGACTGTAATTTTTCCATTAATTTTATTTTTCCATTTGCACTTGTTATTTAGCTTTTTGCACATTTGTATTATTAAAACAGCGCAAATAAATCATGTTAAATATTACATTTTTAAATAGCTTAATTTTATTTAATCTTCAGTTTTTTATTAATTTATTCTTTCATTTTTTTTCATTTAATTTCCTCTTACAATAATTTTATTTTGTCATTTGCACTTATTTTGCTTTATCTGCACAGCTTTAGAAACAAATGCACCATAAAACGCATATTAATTACAATTTAATATTTTTATTTTAAAATAAAGCAACATTTTATTCAATTTTCTGTTTTATTTTTAAATTTAATTTGATTTACCTTTTTTACCTTATTTTATTTTACCATTTGCGCTTGTTATTAAACTTTATTTGTACTGCTTTAGTAATACAAATGTACAATAAATCACATTAAGCTGAGAAAAACAAATTACAGAAGATAGCATAAAACATCACAGAGTGATTATATAATTTTCAAAGTAAGAAAGCTGCCTACGTAGACAGCGTTATAGGGTTAAGGAGCACCATCGAATGTTCTATGATGCCCAGAAAGGCTGTCTAGGTTTGTGTGTGTTCTGCGTGTCTTACTTGGTGCGCAGTCGTCAATGTCGTTCTGGCACAGATCTCCGCTGAATCCGGGGTTGCAGTGGCACTTATATCCACCAAGCAGGTTCTCACACACACCTCCGTTTGTGCAAGGATTCCTCACACACTCGTTAATGTCCACCTCACATGTCTGACCTGTAGTGAGATGACAGTGGTTATGATGATGATGATCATGACATGTAGAGAACGTGAAACACACACAAACTCACACACACTCTTACCTTGCCATACAGCAGGACAAGTGCAAGAGAAGCTCTGAAAACCCTCAGATTCGCGACAAACGCCTCCGTTCTTACAAGGACGCGGAGCACAGGGAGCCAAAACGCTCTCACACACCTCACCTGAAACACACAAATTGAGAAAGCGTCAAAATGGATGCAAAAATGACATGCAGGCCATGGTTAGTATCATTAATGCCAACTAAAAACATGTAACTTAAAACAAACATTCACTGATATAAAAAAAAAAAATATAAAAAAACGTATTTAATTTCACCATTATTTATTTAACCTGAAGTATCAAAATAACTAACAAAATTAAACTATATATATATATATATATATATATATTAAAAAACCTTTAAAATAAAATAAACAGAAATATAAAATAAAATTACTAAAACTAAAATAAAGTAGAAAAAAAACTAATTCAAATGATACTAAAATGACAAAAACGAGAAAAACAAAATAAAATTACTAAAAACTTAAAACAGAATAAATGACTATAACTTTAAATATATATTAAAAATTGAAAACATTAAAAACATTAATTATATTAAAATAAAAATTAATTCAAATGATACTAAATAAACATTTAAAACATTAAAAAAAGAAAATGACAAAACTATACTAAATTACTAAAACTTTAAAATTAAAAAAGTTAAAATTCAAATAATTCTAAAATAACAAAAAAAAAAATAATTACTAAAACCTTAATTAAAACATGACCAAAACCTAAAATGTATAAACAACTGAAAATAAAAATATATAAATTATATTTAAATAAAAACTAATTTAAATAATACTAAAACTTAAAAAAAAAAAAAAATTTCTAAAAAAAATTACAAAGACAAAATTACTAAACTTAACAAAAAATATTAATAAAAACAACTGAAAATAAAAAATTAAAACAACACTGATACAGGCAGAAAAAAATACTCTAAAAAGCATACTGTATGTCCCTTGAATGTTTGTTTATTAAATATTTTGACTATAAATATTTGTAACATTTGACTGTTTAAATCTATCTTGCTGAATTCAACAGGTTTTTCCTCAAAATCAATGCAGAAAATTAACAAAAAGCCTGTTGATTTTGTTATTTCAGTCTCGCTCTTCTATTGCCTCATTTTTCCAGCTCAGTTCCTGCAGGCACTTATCTGTTTCCACGGTGACCAGCCGAAGCAGGAAGTCACTTGACGTTTCCTTCTATTGTCAATTCTTTGCCTCAACAGGAAACAGGAAGGGGCCAAACAGGAAATGGACCTATTTGAGTAGCCACCCTCGACACAGTGCTGTTATTTCACGTCCCCTGACATTCTTACACACACCTCTGCAAAGCTTGATGTTTTAAAACAAGAACCAGCTGTACAATGGCTGTTATGTGTGTTCGTACCTGTGTAAGGCAGCATGCAGCTGCACTTGAATCCGGCCACGTCGTCAATGCAGGTGCCCTGGTTCAGGCAGGGGTTGGACGCACACTCGTTAATATTTGTCTGGCAGTTGGGACCTAAATGCAAGAAAACACATAGCATCAGATCGCATAAAATGCAGAAATAAACAGAGAAAAGGGGAAATACATGCTTTTGGGTGTGTAGCATTACAGTCCAACAGCATTGTGACATACTATGTTTACTCTGTTGCGCAATATAATTAGCTTACAATTACTATTACTGTAAGTTTATGTTTGTGAATGAAAAAACGGTTTCGTTTTTTTGTATTCAATGCTATTTTTAGTAATAAAAGTTCATAAAATTGAAGGCTTAAAGTGAACTATCACTATTCTTACATAGTCTTACAGTAAGAAATCATTTATTTTAATAATGCATTGGAAAAATATTGCTGTAATATATTTTCATTTAATTTACTTTATTATTTTTGTAAATGAGGCAAATGCATAATTGAAAGTGTATTAACTTATTTTAATTAATCATTTTAATTTTAATTTAATACATTTTATTTTATTAATAATGCATTAAAATATTTTTTTTATTTTAACATTTTATAATTTTAATATTTATTTTAATTTTATTTTAAACATGTTGAGCCCAAAAAGCTTGCATGCATACTTAAAAATTCCCCCAGGAAAATTACTTAATCCAGGCAAAACTGTCATACAGTTTATCAAAGTCAAATCACTTTATGTGCAAAACATATACAGCAGCAAAAGTACTTTTCGAAAAATTAAGACTTTTATTTTATTTAATAAAATATATTACTTTCTTTTAATTCATTATTTTAATTAATTTGATAATTTTTGACATTTTTAAATTGCTTTTTTAAATTATATTACTACTATATTATATATTTTACTCTTTAATTTTGACATGGCAGCAAAATTGAAAACTACTAACTCCAATAAAAACAATTGCATAAAATGTCACACAGCCTGATGCCGTTTACACGTAAATGTTGGAATCTATCTATATTAATCATCTTAAAATTCTTTATTGCTAAACTTTTGAAGTTCAAAATCATAAAACAGCTGTTTGGAGTTTGCATTTAATGCATTTCTATTAGAAAAAGCTAATACAACTAAAGATGGTTGAATGTGAGCCATCACAAACTCCACCTCTTATGTAATGCAAAGGGTTGTGGACCAAAAAGCATGCATACTATGAAAATCCATTAGGACTAATCTTCCACACTGTAGCGTCTTACCGCTGAAGCCAGCTCTGCAGGTGCAGACGTAGCCGCTGGTCATGTCCTTACAGGTGCCTCCGTTCACGCACGGGTTGGACAGACACTCGTTGATGTTGATGTCGCAGTTGCGTCCCGTCCAGCCGGCCTCGCACATGCACCTGTAGCTGTTGATCTGGTCCAGGCAGTTGCCGTGAATGCAGGGGTTGCTGGAGCACTCGTTGTGTTTGGAGAGGCAGGTGGAGTCACGAAAACCCTCCGGACAGAGGCAGGTGAAGCTGTTGTCCCCATCGATGCAGGTGCCGCCGTTGTGACACGGGTTTAACGCGCAATCGTCAATGTTGATGTTACACATTGAGCCTGTGAGGAAAAACAATACGTGTAAAAATGTGATGAAAAGACGAGAGAGAAATGCAACTTCCAAAATGCAACTGAATGATCAGTGGAAATATTATAGAATGGACTTTTGAAGGATGCTTTTGAAGACTTTTGTTTAAAAACGTCATTAATGCTCACCAAGGCACCAGCCAATTTGGTTACTAAATTTTTAAGTTACCGGCCATTCATAACTTTTACTAGCCATAAAAAAAAAAAACAGAAATAAACCAACAGCTTGGGGCTGTCTACACTGGATGTGACAAAGCGACAGTTGCAAATAATTTTGTGTCAGTACTAGGGGTGTGCGCTATTGACAAAAAATAATATCTCAATATTTTCTGGGATTTTATCGATAAAGATAATTAGTTGATATTTTGCTGAGTGCGTTATTGTGCTGATATCTTAAGGATTACTGTGGACAGCTGACTCCTAAAGTTTTTGATATTCTTCATATTCTGTGTGGTTAGTTCACAGCAGTGATAGAAATTAATCTTTTCCAATAAGTTTAGATTGATTT
>JAUZSZ010000136.1:4261344-4273543 GCA_034780575.1 Labeobarbus marequensis
TTATCTTTTCTTGTAAAACGTGACAAGATCGCGAATTCGATAGTGAAAGCACCCGAAGCCCGGCTTATATCATAGCAAAAGATGAACTCCTGTTCACAAAATTCAAATCACAAATAATACTATGAAAATACTATGAAAAAGTATGGGTTGAATGTTAACAACTTTCGTTTTCATATAACTATAAATTAAAGTTCATCAGCATGCAGGTAGGTACCGATGCGGAGTAGCCCAGTACCTGCGTGATTCGTCATAGACATAAAGAGAGTGAAGTAGCTCCGGCTACAATATTCTTCTGCAAGTGGCACGTGGTTCTGTTTATTAACTGCTAGAGCGTAAGTAACGGACTGCAGCTTTAACTATTGTACTATAAAACAAAAAATTACTATTTAATAATAGTAATATTATATTATTAACTACAATGTATTCATTTATTAATACTCAAAATACTATTTATTATTATTTAGCAACAGACAACATTTGCATCAATACTGTAAAATAAAAATGTGCATTTATTATTATTATTATTATTATTAATAATAATAATTTAGTTATTATTATTTAAAAAAAATAATAATTTTATAATTTCACAGATAATCGAATGACCTGCCCAACTGCAGTTAGCTACAACCACAAATTTCCATAATCTTAAATGAATAAATGAAGATATTCAACTAGTAACAATATGGTCTAGGACTTTGTTATCCATTGAAACTGATTGGATCATAAAAAGTGGTATCTATATGGCTGAATGGGCTAAGAAAAGTCATGCAATTTGTCTTGCCTTCTTGCGGCCGAATAGTAGAAGTTCTCTGAAACGCTCTGTCTCCTTGCCAACATTCTCTGGCACGCCCATGAAAGTGTCTGATAGAAGGGATATTGGCCCCGCCTCTTCCTCCTCCGCACGCTCTATTGCTTCGTTGTTGAAGTCGATGAGATTAGCCTCATTGGGTGATTTTCCCGGCAACCAGACAGAGCGATGCTCCTTTAGCAACAGGTCAGCGATGTCTGTGCCCACTACAGTCTAAAACAAAGACGAAAAACTATTCAGTATACTTTAACTAATTGGTATCGAACAAGCAACCAAACACAATACACACTCTTAATTATGGTTAGGGCTGCACAAATACTCACCCCATTCTGGCGACACAGCAGCACAATGAACTCCCAGATGAGGTAGGCGGAGTCTTTGTCAATGAGGTCATCATTTCGCAAACACTCTTGGGCTTTGTTCTGAGCAAACTTTATGACATCCACCTTATGAGTCTCCTCTCTGTGGACATACACATGAGATGATGACTGTATTGTTTGACTGTGTACGTGGCTCTAACAGTCTCAGAGTATACACGTATAAGCCTATATTCAGTAAATAAAGGATGACTCTTACTTGACAAGCGGGCCAGGGAATGAACGCATTTCTGACTGCTCTGTAGAATCCTGCAGGATTATCTGAAATAACATCACAGGCAAGATATCAGGTGAAAACAATGCTGTTAAGCAACTGTCATGGAGCTATTTATAACCAAATCACAAAAACAAAACTCCACAGTTGAGGATCAAGAGGAAGGTCCAAAGTTAAACATCTAATTGCAAGGTAACTCAATTAGTTGCAAAGTACTACTTTTTTTTAGGGCTAATACTTTTAGGTAATTGACTAGAAACAATCTGATTTTAGAACTGATTAACTGAAAAAAAAAGCTTAAATTCTAGACATATCAGTGATGACTTGTAATTGAATTATATATCAGGATCTTTGCACTCTGATTCAATTGTTACCTCCATACTGTGGATTTCCACAAGTGTTGGCTGACCAGCAGAGGGCAGGTTGGGTTGGACAAGGATCAGCTGACCAGCTGGACCAAACCGAGCACAGCGGTGAGGAACAGAAAACTTCTCTGGGGTCAATGGCCTTGGAGGAGCTGAAAAAGAAAAAAAAAATTAGAGAAAGACACAGAGAAAGCTGGTTAATGATAATTTTACTTCCAAAAAATAGTCAGGAAGCTCTTTGTAATGCATGTGCATCAAGTGTAAAATTGATGCTTTAAGTATTTTTATGCTACAGAGAATGGCGGAAAACACTTATGTCAAGCCAGGGATATTACTGTGAACAAAAACCATTAAAAAAAATTAATTACTTAAAAATATATTAACTGAAATAAAATATAAAAAATACATATATTTTATTTTAGCTAGCTGCCAAGACATTTCTCCTTTTCATTTAGCTTTTCAAGCACTACAATAACTCAACTAAAACTAAAATGATATGCATCAGAACTATATAGATATATAAAATGAATAAAAATAAAACACACAAATGACCAAAACTTTAAATAAAATCAAAACAAAAAATGAAAATATAAAAATGAAATTAAATATAACAAAAATAGTAGATAAATGATACTAAAAAAACATTGTGTCAATCAATAAACCTGATAAATGAGTAGTATTTTGTGAAAAGTTTATAATGAAAACAGAGAAGGCTGTGGCTCAAAAGAAAATCCCAACATTAAATGTAACAGTATGATGGACATTGTGCTTTGTGTGTAATACTTACGCTGCTCTGGAGCAGTCCAGGTGTTGTCGGTAGAGTAAGGAATCTGACTGTAATCTACAGTATCGGAGGGGTTAGGATACTGGCTGTAGGTGTAATCCGCTGGAAGAGTCGTCCCAGTGGCATCATAGGCTGCACTGACCAAATCTGGTTGACTTCTATACGCTTGACTCTGTATAAAAAAGAAATTTGTTATACACATTGCACAGACACATACACAGGCACAATAAGATTTACACAGACCTGTTGTGAGCGTGAGCTGAAGCTACTGTGTCGACTGTGTGATGAACGCACACTGTGTGCTGACTGTTCACTGTGAACCGAACGGCGGTCAAAATCGTCAGCGTATGGGTCACGTCTGCGGCACTCATCAAAGCTGGAGTCATAACCAGGGTAATACCGCCATGGGTCATCATAGCCCTCTCTTCGGCTAGCGAACATTATCATGAAAATTCAGTTAGAGAGGTGTCAAAACATGTACAAAAACAGTGCCTGCACAAGTGTATGTGTGTACCTGTTTTGATATTGTTGGTTGTAGTAGGCATCTCCATAGTACCAGCCATATGCTTGATCATAGTAGGCTCTGTACTGTGGATCATAAGCAGCATTTGGATCATACCACTTGCTCCTATCTGAATACACACAAACAAACACTCATAAGTTAAAAGCAGAAACCATGTTTAACCCTTGGGTGCATAGAGATAAAGTGTCTGTAGTGCTGTCTTTACCTCCATAGGCATCATACTGTCTCTTATAGTAGTTTGCATAGTAGTCATCATAGGCACTACGGCTGGATCTAGAAAAGTCTTCTTGATACCCCTGTCTAAGATCAAAAATTAAAAAAGTTAAAAACAAAAGTACAAAATGTGCAGTCTAAGGCTGCTTTTAAACTAGGGTTTTGGTGCTAAACACTTACATCAGATTCTGGGTATGACTGAAACATTGGTCTACAGTTGAAGAGCTGTATTCAGGAACCATTTAGTGCATGTTAAGTTATGGTGTAAAATCAAAATTTCTAGTGGTTAACAGCTGCTTCTAATAAGTTATGGCATGCAAGCTCAATACAGTTTGGAACCAAATGTGCAATCTGAACAGACAATCAGGGAAAGAAACTCAAGCAATAGAGTTAGCAATAGAGCAAGCAATAGAGACCAAGTGTGAAAACAGGTTCAAAGTTTCAGAAAGTGTGTGAATGACCTAACCTGGAATTGGGTCTGTCTGAGTATTGGCTGGTTCTAGAACTTGGCCTCTCAGGTTGACGTTCAGCCTCCCGGTAGCCAGGATTTTCATACCAGCTGTATCGAGGATCTCCTCTACGGTAGGGATCATCCTTCAAAATTGAAACAAAGAAAAATATTAATATTTTACTAAGTCATGTTTAAAGTCTAGCATTTAGAAGCTTTGTTAGTTGGAAACATGCTAGATCATTACATCACTGCACCTGATAGTGGCCTTGAGATCTGGGATCCACAGGGTACTGGGGTGGATACGGCGGTCTTCCATTCTGGTACTCAGGGTAGGGTCCCGGGTAGTACCCTGCATAACCCGGACCAGGTGGCATCACAGGAGGAGCACCATGGCCTGACTGACTGCCTAGAGATGAAGGAGGTCTTTGGGGTTCTTGAAGTGGCTGGGGGGCAGAGTTCCCAGACTGGGGTGGGTAATAAGGTGGGGCAGACCCAGATCCAGGACGGGCACCATGTTGAGTTGGAGGGGCCTGTGGAGGAGGCTGGTGTTGAGCTGGAGGTGGATGGGCGGGGTGGGAGGTGTGAGTCAGAGCATTGTTGGGTTGGTTGCTGGAGGGTCGTGGGGGGTTAGAGATCTGCTGAAGGGGCAGAGCCTCGCTGTCAGACTGCCCACCCTGCTGTGCATCTTTGGTGACCTGCAGGTAAAAGCCAGGTGTGTTATTCACCAAGCCCGCAGGATGGGCAGACTGAGAGACAGCTGGGACTGTCACCTGATTCGTGGACTGTGATTGATGCATAGAAAAATCAAGCAGCTCATAATTTGAAGGTTCATTGTGACTGGTGGTAGGGGCAGAAGTCTGTGCTTGAGAAACAGAAGGCAGAAGAGACTGGCTGTCACCTCTAAGAGACTGAGCCCTTGAGAGAACGGGTCGGGGTGCTTGAACAGAGGGCTGAACATCTTTTGCCTCTCGTGCTAGATTCAAGATACCTTGAGTGGAAGAAGTGCTGAAGTTTACTGGTGTCTGAGAGAAAAGAGGCTGTGGCTGATTCATTGGAGGGGAATTCTGAGGCATTTGACTGGTCACAGAAGACTGAGGGGGTGGGTGCACAGGAGTTGCTGTCTCTTGAGGACTTGTCTGATTGGGGGGTTGTGAGAGAGTTTGAGAGGAAACCAAACTGGAAGGTGGTGCAATCAACACAGGCTGGTTTAGGGCCTCTACTGGAGGCGAGGTCACCAGCAAGGAGGCATATCCCAGACTTGCCTGAGGTGTGGAGTCTGGGGGAATTTCCAGGTTTTCCAAGGGAGGCTGTGGATCTGGCTTCACTGGATGCAAATCAAGAGGGCCATCCTCCGGTGGCTGGATGACTTCAGAGGGATGTGCTGGAACAAATGTTGCAGCCAGAGAGGGTGCTGCAGGGGCTAACAGTATGTTAGCACCTAGACTGACAGTGTCATTTTGAGCCCAGAGTGTAGTAGCGGGACTCTCAATGGGGCGTCGTGCTCCCTGAGCTCGAGATGAAGGTCGGCGTTCCGGTAAGTAAATGGTCTCCAAGTTGTCTGGGGGTTGTTCTAGATTGCCAGGCTGCATGTCACGTCCACCCTTTTCCATGACCATGCGTGCACGATCAACCTCCGCAGGTCGAACTCCTACACCATGTGTCCGGACAGGCTCAAAGGAAGAATTCGCACTCGCTTGGAACACACCAACTGGTTTAGGTGGGCTAGGAGTTGGGAAAGTAGGACTCGCCTCTGCAGCTGGGTTGGAGTCTATCTGTTCAAAGTATCCACCAGTGGAGGGATGCAAAGGAGGGTGATCTGGTGGGCGGGTACTTTCCTGTTGGATAAATGTTCCCACAACACCTTGCTGTCGCCGAGGGATGTGGCTGCCGCTGTTAGGACCGTGTCCACTGCTGTGACTGACATTACTGTAACTGGATGAAACACTTGCAGAGCGTGCAAGACGAGGACCAGTGTCAGGTGTCTCCAAATTAGGCCCCCCCTCAAAGACATGGCTTGGAGGAGGCTCACTAGGCAGCACTTCCTGGTTTGGAACACATTCCTGATTCTCCACAGAGTCACACGGCCCTGCTCCAGCTCGAATGTTACCAGTGTCATTCAAATATGGACCAGAGAACTCAGTCGTCGAATGGAAAGGGTGATGAATCCCATTTACACGTCCCTCCCCTGACAGAGTTTCTACATTTTCAACATCATTGCCCCGAAAGAACATTGAGAGCGTTCCGGAGTCACTGGGAACTTCAGAGGAGACAGGACAGGCATGCTGAGACGGATCTTGTGGGTTTTGATTGAACCATGGCTCTGAGGGTCCACCTGACTGACTGAAGTAATTCTGAGCCGGGAAGTGGGAGTTCTGTTGCAGAGTTGCAGCAGGCCCAGTCACATGTGCTTGAGCTGACTGACCTTGATTCTGAGATTGTGTCACTGGTGGGGCTGTATAGGAAGAGGGCACAGGAGGTGGGGCTTGAGCTTGAAAAGGCTGAGATGGGAGATCACTAGTTGGCTGAAAGTAGTTTTGAACAGAGGGTGGGCGGCTTCCATGGTCAGGCACCCAGTGAGAAGGTAGGGGAGGTGTTGGCTGGGATTGAAAATGAGTATGGGATTGAACTGGCAGTGTTGGGCCAGTGGAGGGTGGATGTGATGAACTAGAGCTGAAGGAAGGAGCAGGGTTAGGCAATTGTGCTATGTAGGGCATTGGTTCTTGGGAATTAAAGTATCCTGGTTCTGCAGGTAGAGGGTTAGAGCTTGGTGCGGATCCTGTGGGAACAGGTTGTGGTGTAAAAATTCTTGGTGGTGGGCCAGGAGAGGCTGCCTGCGCTGCTCCTGGTGGTGACCCTTGTGGTGGTGTCATCGGGTTAAACCCGGGCATGAGAGGACCTTGCATAGGAGGTGGGTTGCTGTTTGTGGGTGGAGCTTGGCTGCTCCCTGCCATGGGCGAAAAACTTTGTCTTCCAAAGGCAAAAGGATCAGTCACTGGCTGCGTGGGCGGGGCAGCCGGTGTCATAGCAGCTGCAGCCCCATGCTTGTGAGGTCTGGTTCTTCTGAAGGCATTGGGTCCACCGGAGGGAGGCGGAGGTCCACTAGCTCCAGGAGGAGCTGTCCGAGGAGGGGGCTGCATCGTTTACTCTCACAGGTTTCCAAAGTGTTTACACTTACTGGAGATCTCCCTATAGTTGAAAAACACAGATGTGTGTCATAACTTGGTGCAAAGACTGTATGGTTTTACCACAGGGTTTGCCTGTTATTAACATGCATCATGTGAACACACATCCAAAGTTCAGTTAATATTGCTAATAGCTGCTCAGCTAAAATAACAGTACCCATTCTGCTTTAAACATCATATGGTGAGAGTATCAACACAGGGGCAATGTGGCACCTCTATAAAAGTACACACAAATGTATCACTAGCAGACACAGAGTGCCTCACCCATTCATGAACAAGACATGCAGCTGTTTTATACAATCTGATCATTTGTGAAAGTGGCATCAATTCTGATTTTATTTTGAAGTTAAAACCAAGTTTCTGCTCTTGAACAAGCATTATCACACCATCTGAGATTCATAAGCTTTATGATGAGCAGGTGCGAAGACAGCAGTACTCCACTATGTTGGCATATGAACAGTCACCACGATGAGAAACCTGATATTAGACACACTGTGGGCCGGGTGTTAGAAATGTGCATTAAGTTACACTGAACTTTGAAACCTGTCAGACATTTTTTAAAGCAGGGGGCCTCACCTCTACAAGTGCAGTTTAATCTACAACAACAGAGGATAGACACATATTCTGATTATGAAAATACACCATTTATCATTAAACAACAATCTTCACAGTCCCACCAACTGTGACTAAAACAACACCACTGTGACAAATACAGCACCGGTCAAACATTTGGACACATTTTACAGAATATAATTATGTTATAATATAATTCCCCATGATGTTTAAACCTTTTGATTTAAAAGCTTATGCGTAAATGCTTCAAGTTAATTGTCTAGACTGCTGTACTATAAAAGTTTGGTGTCAGTAAAATTATTTTTTGAAAGATATTAACACTAGTGATTAATACTTATTCAGCAAGGATGCACTGATCCTAAGTGACAGCAAATACATTTATAATGTAATAAAAGAATTTCTATATCAAATAAATACTGGTCTTTGAGCCTTCTCTTCATCAAATAATGTATCATGGTTTCAAAAATAATACTACTAATAATAATATTGATGCACAACTGATTTTAACATTGATAAGAATAAATGTTTCCTAAGCATCAAATCAGGATATTAGAATGATTTTTGAAGGATCATGTGACATCGAAGACTGGCATAATGATGCAGAAAACTCAGCTTTGCCATCACTGGAATAAAATACATTTGAAAATATAATCAAATGGAAAATAATTATTTTATATTGTAATCATATTTCACATTACTACTGTTTTTATTGTTTTTTTTTTAAGTATTATTTTTGTTTTGATTATTTAAATGCCCCAAACTTTAAGTGCAGTTACACTGCCATTCAAATCATTATTTTTTTTAGAAAGCTCTTTGCAGAGCTGTAATCTACACAAAGGGTGGCAACTTTGAAGAAGCTCAAATATACGCTGGTTTTTAACATTATGCTGATCACCTATAATTCACATACTTTCATTTGTGTCATTTCAATCTTGAGCTAAATTGAGGGAAATAGATACAATCAAGAATGAGTAGGTGTCCAAACAGGTAATTACATCCACAGTGATCTGGTCTCTGCTTACGCTTTTAGCCATTATGGATCAGAAAACACACAAATATAACTGCATTTGAACCGATTGGAAACAATACTGTGGCCAGACAGAAAGCACATAATGGAATTTCTGGAGCCCAAGGGCTGATAATTCAGTTGAGGTGCCATATAACAGTCTAATTGTGTTACCACACAGTGAGCTACTTTTCTTAGTCACGTACAGGACGTTTTGTGTTGTCTACAGAGATTCTGATGACAGATAACTCTCTCAATCTGCAGCTAAAATCATTTTATTAAACAACTTTTTAAAATAAAAAATATGCAAGATGTATATATAGAAAGAACTTTGCAATATACTGTATTATATCCGGCTCCAAGGTGGACACGTATAGCGCGCCTTACTGGATTTAACCCACTGATGTCACATCCTGGTCTTTAATTCCTCTCTTTAACTACATCAGCAAATATACTTACAAGAGGTTTTGTGCCGAAGTATTGAAAACACACAAAAATAACGTAATGCTGTTAATGTGGATCATGGAACTTAGTGGACAAAACTGTCAAAACAAAACATACACACTAAATAAACTTACAGCAGTGTAAGTCAAGCAGGAAAAAGGCAGAAAAGCAGTAGCTAAACCACAACATAACTAATCAATGAAGCCTGCAAATTTAACCACGGACCTGGACAGTAGAATTTAGAAATTCAAAGGAATCAACATAAGAAATGTAAACACAGTATGCGAGGTATTACAGGTGACAGCTGACTGGGCCACTAGCCGTTAGCATGCTAAAAACTACAGTTAATCCTTCGAACCACAGAATTGTCCGACCCAAAACATACTGCTCCATAAGGAATCTCTTACTCGTTATCCTCCAGTAGAGATGCCCAGATAAAAACAAAACTCGATACGAGCGCGGTTGGAGCTGAGTTTCTCAGAAAAGTGCAGGACACCGCGGCTGACACTTGTCCGCCATCTTGGCCGAGCGCGTCCTGCTTGGCGACGTGTACATGTGACATCACGGACATTTCCCGTTTGGCCCCGCCCCATAAACGACAAAAAAATAAACAAAATATTACATAAGCACCACAGCCTACTCAGTGTGAGCTTTAACTTTCGTTAAAATGTAATATTAATAAAACTGCTGTATTTTGTACTGTATTTTACGTTAACTGCATTGTTATAAAATCGAATGCTGACTGTCTCACAGCTAAATGGCGCCCTCTGTTGATCTCGGAGTGTATTTAAATAATTCAATGTTTTGCATGTAAACAAGTGTGAGCAAGCGGTCCATGGCTTTTACTTTCAGATTTGGAACTAATTCGACATATTTCTCTTAAAATTAGTTCCATACTGTCAAAATAGCAGATTTTAATTCTGCCATACAGTTTCTCAAAATGCTCTCAATATATTTAGATTACGTTATCAAAGAAAATAAAGACAACATATTTTATATACGGTATTTTACTTTAAGATAATGATACAATATACTGGGTAAATGATTGAGAATATTGGGAAATGTTCTTCCTCTATGAAATCTATAAAAAAAATGAACGTGAATTTATTATGTATTATTAATTTAAATGATGCTTTTTTGTTTATATATTTGTATGAATTTATTTTGTATTAATAGATTTATCAATATATTTTTTTAAATGTATTTTTATGTATATTTTCTCATTTTATATTCTACAATATATTAGTAAAATAAGTCATAAGTAAAAAAAAAAGGTACTGCAACACTAGCATTAAATATATACATTACACTAACTCGAATATTAAAAAAAAAAAAAAGAGACCAGAAAATTTGCTTAAGCATTAGACCAATTTTTCCCTTAAAATGAAGAGAAAATAAACACAAGACAAGGGTAAATTTAGAATCATGTTTTTATTTTTGGATTTGTCTTGATGGATACGTTTACAAAATGTATAAAACTAACAGAGGGTAAAGCAAACTAATGTGTCCAAAACACACAAATAAACAAACAAACATATAAATCTAAAACTATAATAAATAGTGAAACATCGATGCAGGAGTCTCTGAAGGGTTTTGCATTTTTGTTTGCATAAAGAAACACTCCCGATTCTGGAAGTGTCTGAAATGACACACACATAAATACATCTAATGGTATCTACTGTATTGGTCCAGTAATCATGATCAGCGAAATGCCTAAATCCCGAGTTTACAGTAGTGTATCCCACATTTTTCTGAGCTGCAACCGTTGTTTGTTTTTGGTCACTGTATTGGGTCTGAATCACTATGTGGATGTATACAAGAGTGTATATTTTTCTGTATCTATGTGCTGGTGTACATGTATGTATGTATACAGACATTATGTATTTAGTCTATATCCAGGTCACTGTCGCAATCGCTAGGGTGAGTGACAGCGGCATTGCGAATAGACGAGTGTGTGTTTGGCTGTGTGTATTTCTCTGGAAGAAGCCCGTATTCCTGCAGCAGAGCTTCGACGTCTGTGGTGTAGAAATCATCTCCGAGCTGATCGGACACACGCACCAGATTCCCCACCAGCTCACCGCCGCGGTACAGCAGCAGGGCCGGCAAAGCAGAACTGCGGAAAAGAGCACTGGTGCCGACCGCAGAGCCCCGGACCCGACAGAACTTCACCTGCAGGTCAAGAAAGGGAATAGAGAAGTAAGAAATCACAACTTAACACTAATCAAAAGAGTAGTTGACTCAAAAATTAGATTTTACTGCATATTTACTTAGGTCATCAAAAATGTAGATGAGTTTCTTCATGGGAACAGATTTGGAGAAATGTAGCATTCCATCACTTGCTCACCAGTGGATCCTCTGCAGTGAATGGGTGCCGTCAGGACGAGGCTAAACAGCTGATAAAAACATCACAATAATCCACACCACTCCAGTCCATCAATAAACGTCTTGTGAAATGAAAAGTTGTGTGTGAAACAAATCCATCAAGACATTTTTAACCATTGTTTCCAACAAAAATATCAGTCCTCTATCCATAATATTGCTTTCTCCAGGTAAAAAGTTGTCCTGTCTTAATCAGGAGATAAATATGCACAGATCAAGCACAGTTTACAAGCCAAAACAGCTCTAAACAAATATGTGGGTGGATTTTGATGTGAGAGACAACAGGGGATGGACTTTATCACAGGAGGAAGCGTTATTATGGACAAAGGACTCGTATTTTGTCAAGAAGCAACAATTTAAAGTTAAAATGTCTTGATGGATTTGTTTCTTACAAACATGTTATAAAGATTTTAATTGCTGGACTGGAGTGCTGTGGATTACTTGTGGATTATTGTGATGTTTTCATCAGCTGTTTGGACTCTCATTCTGACGGCGCCCATTCACTGCAGAGGATCCATTGGTGAGTAAGTGTTATAAATTTCTCCTAATCAGTTTCTAATGAACAAACAAATACATCTACACCTTGAAGTAAATTTTTAGCCAGTTAAAATTTTTTGCTGAACTTTTCCTTTAAAGCCTTAAAACGAAAACATTTCTTCATCTCTGTTACCATTGGGTACTGCAGTGCGAGGCAGATCAGGCTTCCATCCATGGCCTGGCAGGCGGGCACCTCTGGCTCGTAGATGTGGACCAGCACCAGAGTGTTCTTGCCCTCCTCGTCTATGGCGTGCAGGAACTCCTCACCCGAAGAGATGTCAATCACCTTTTCGAAGCGCCGCCCTCCACACAGCTGTCGCCGCATCTCCTCCATGCGCTGCAG
>JAUZSZ010000136.1:4301257-4317239 GCA_034780575.1 Labeobarbus marequensis
AGGGGGGGCATGGTTTCCTTCAAATATGATTTTAATTGAATTACTTATTAAAAAGGTTTCTAGCTATCCACATTGACTTTGACTAACTTTAATTAATTGTTGCTATGTTTGTCAGAGCTAATAGACTTGTGGGCAGTGCATCAACATACAGCGCCTTTGCACTACTGGAGTCCCGAGTTCGAATCCTCACTCGAGGACCTTTCCCGATCCCACCCCCCCTCTTTTTTCCACTTCGCTTCCTGTCAGCTCTGATCTGTCTTATCATAATAAAGGTGAAAATGCTAAAAATAAATCTTTAAAAAATGTTGCTGTGTCATGACAGTTGTTGATCAAAGAGAGAAAACTGACCATAGAAGAAGTTAATTTAGGCTAATGCCTGTTGTAGTGCCCTTTGTGGCAACACTGAGAATACAACACAAAGTTACGCATTTTAATAGTTACACTTTTAAAATGGCTGTCTGACACATTTCAGAATGTGTCAGAATGAAACTTTAGCGTTCACGTACTTGCATAGAGTATCTTCCAGGCCTGTGATATGATTGTCCAATAGTGAATGCTTGAGCAATGCAAAACACCCACTAGCCAAAAACACCATTATCTTAGTGGAAGGTTGGCATCCTGCTCTTTCTCTAATCTGTTAAACCCTGATATAAAACCAGCCTTTCTTCAAAGTTTAACAGCTGCTGTTCTTGTGATTATTACATCATTTGAAATCAGTGACAGCCTTCCTGCTGATGACATCACTGTAGCTTTGTTTGCCATCACTGTCAACTGCATGTAGCAGACTCTAATTATTTACAGAGATTTTATGCTTTTAAGTTTATATAGCAATGAATATATATATATATATATATATATATAAAATGAATACATTTTTTATTGTTTCACAATGATTGCCTTAAAATGAATAACCTATGCTGCTTACACTTTTGTCTAAACATGTTTGTCTTTTGGCTTTAACTGTTTTTGTTTTTCTGTGAAATTCAGGTGTAATACTGTTTCTGACCTTTAAACGTATGTTTAACTGTCAATCAGTAATTGTCACTCAGCAAATGACTTAATTCAATAAATTATTATCTTAACGATGAGTCATTGTCCTTTGCATTGGCCTTTGCAAAGATCAGTTTTTGAGATTGGCACAGTAATCTTTTTCTCTCTTTTTAATCTTTTTCTCTCTTTTTCTCTCTTTCTCTTGTATAAACTTAAAACAAGAAGTTGAGAAAACTCTGAAATCTGCTGAAGTTGTCTTAAACTTAAGTTGTATTTTGTTGTTGTTGTTTTTACAGTGCTGTAAAAAATCAAAAGTTGAGAGAACTTAAACATTTAAGGCAACCAGCTTAAGCAGATCTTAGAGTTTTCTCAACTTGTAAGTTTATACACCAAAAAGTTGAGAGAACTCAAAAATATCCTACAAAAACAAGTTGAGAAAACTCAAAAATCTGCTAAACGTTTAAGTTTGCCCAACTTTTTTTTTTTTCAGTGCAGCACAGGTTGAAGACATACTTACAGAAGCTCTCTTTCGCTGAGCAAGTCTGTAAAGTTTGCACACAATTGACAAGACTAACTAAAAATCAATTCGACTTTCTCGGCAAAGTCTGAAAATTAGCTTTGGTCAGTTTAGCTTGGAAGCGAATAATTTTTGGTGTCCTTAATGTGTGGAAAATATGATAAACTACCATAATCAGAAACCCAACTCTGCTGTCCTAATGAAAATCAAAGGGAAGTGAATCATGTCCTCTTCACTGACAGCGTTATATTGCTGTTTATTTAAGCCTCATTCCACTGCAGCGCTATTTGCTGTTTTACTCCCTAAACAGACAGTGACTTTAGCCTGTGACAGGATCATGAAACATGAGTTCAAAGGAAGGATGAGCGAGCTGTGATGAAACATTCTATATATAATGCAAGTTTTCATATTCTTCTTTATGACATTATTGCATATCTTGTATTCTGTTTTCCCTCGGAAAATTTGCTGCGTATTGTGTGACATTTAAACAGATCTGGAGCAGATGAATATGTAGTGTCATGAGTTTGCTGGAGCTCCACAGGACTGTAAATGATTCATTTTACCATGACAAAAGTAGTAATTTAAGGTCAGAAAACTAGCAAACTCAAACAAAAGAGAAAGATAAAAAGGTTAAAAATCAAAACCAAGTTGGTTTAGACAAATATATGCCAGTCAAAGCAAATTCAATGCAGTCTGGAGCTCATAAATGTCTAAACTGTTCAGTTTGGTGTTGGTATGTTTCTTAATGTTTAAGTAACTCTCTTCTGCTCACCAAAGCTGCATTTATTTGATCAAAAATACAGTAAAAGCTGTAATAATGTGAAATATTTTTACCATTTGAAACAACAGTTTTCAGTTCGTATATATTTAAAAATGTCATTTTTTCCTGTGATGCAAAGCTGAATTTTTAGCATCATGACTCCAGTCTTCAGTGTCACGTGATTCTTCAGAAATCATTCAAATATGCCGATTTGCTTCTTTAAAAAGCACTTCTTACTATTATCAATGTTGTAAACAGTTGTGCTGCTTCATATTTTGATGGAAATTGTGATACATTTTTCTCAGGATTCTTTGATGAATAGAAAATTCAAACAAACAACTCAAACATCTAAGCTGTCATACAACAGTAAATACATAATTCATCTAAACAAAGTGATGAAGGCGCCAGACAGAGATAGAAAGGGGGTCATCTCTGAATTTCCCAGTCCTCCTCAGAGAGAACGGCCTTCTGACTTTAGTCTAAAACAGGTTTAGCTTTCAATGGCCCAGTTTATGCATGCAGAAGAAAATGTTTAAAACAGCCTAAAGTGGCCTTAGGTAGCAGACAAGTTTGTTTTCACTGCTCAGGCTGGTCTACTTTGTTGGTTTTAAACGCTAAGAGACCTAAAAATGTATACCTTAAATGTAGCACAAGTCACTTCAAATAAAAGCATCTGCCAAATGCCTGAACATAAATACACAAAACAGCAAAGAATCCAAAGCTAACAGTTAACATTAGTTACATTCCTATGAATACAGCACTTCTTAAAAAAAAAGTGTAGTCTAAATTGCCACTGTTTGATTGCCATAGTGCTTAAAAGGCAATTTAAGGTTTTACCATTATGGAAGCATCCTAAGAAACCCTTTTCCGTGTTAAATTTTATGGTAATACCATGGTAAGAATCTGGAAGGAGTTTGAATTAGTTTGCATTATTCTGTTGTTCTGCAGGCAGTTCAGATGCTCAAGCGTGTGTTTATTTTAAAAGCGTTAAAGTGTGTGTGTCAAGCAGAAAGCGAGTTCAATGCTATTGCTTTTAATAGATTTCTCATTTACACCCTGCAGGCTTCACTTTATTCTGTGAGTTTCTACAACCAGCAAAATTTACAGGCAATTGACACCAGAGAGGGACTCTGACATACAGCCAAAGGGGAGTTTATGTGTCACATGAAAAAAAAGTATGACATTTTAGATCTATGCAAAGGTTGCAGGGTTTGTATTGCAGCGTTTGACCTCTGACCTCTCCATCTCTCATACAGAAGTCTCACCAAGCCCACCAAGGCTGCATTTATATGATCAAAAATACAGTAAAATCAGTAATATTGTAAAAAAGTTTTCCAATTTAAAATGACTGTTTACTATTTGAATATATTTTGAAATGTAATTTATTTCTGTGATGCAAGGTTGAATTTTCAGCATCATTACTCCAGTCTTCAGTGTCACATGAAGAAATCATTCTAATATGCTGATTTGCTGCTTAAGAAACATTTCTTATTATTATCATCAATGTTGAAAATAGTTTTTGCTTCTTCATATCTGTGTGGAAACTCTGGTGCATTTTTTCAGGATCCTTTGGTTTGTGATCAAAATCTTTTGTCACTTTTGACCAATTTAATACATCCTTGCAGTATCATACTGACCCCATATTTTTGAATGGTAGTGTATGACATAGTTGGATCTATCATATCATAAGCCTGGTGGTATATCAGGGGTTAAAAATCTCTCCTTGTATCCCAAAGGTCCTCATTTCTAACCCTGCTAAAGGATGATTCATGAACTGAAATGTTGCTCAGTTACCTAATCACCACTGTGTCCTTGAGCTCCAGGGAAATAGTCCCTGCAGTATGTGCATTGGGTGTCAACGCAATGCTAAAATTGCTTAAAGGAATAGTTCACTCCAAAAAGAATCATTATTTATCATTATTTAGTGATCCTCATATTGATCTAAACCAGTACATTTCATAATGCAAAATTAACCTCCTCTTCTCCGTTCTACATATCAAGACATCCATCACCCACATGTTCTTTCCCAATTATGAACACACAACGCTCTAAAACTGATGTGCCTCCATATAGACACTCACACACTCCAGCATTACTGCTTTAATGGAAATTCGCTGCACTTGAGACTATTAATAAAACATATCTCTCTCTCATACTGCTATAGCCACATGTCTGCTGTTGCCCTTCAACAGAACGCGCTATAAAAGGATAGCGTGTATGAACGGCCAGAAAACAGAAATAGACTCCCTGGATAACAGAGCAAACCCACGGCACTGACGGCCTTTAGTGTCACACCTGCTTCAACCTGATTGTGCGCCGCAAAACCTCTGTATTTATCTTTCAACCTGTTATTTTTCACATTTTCAGCCTTTGCGGTGCAGAACTTCAGTGCAAAATTAAGTTTTGATAGCTTCTTTAAATATTGATGCACTAGAAGCTGGTATTCTGAAGCAATTTCAGGGCAAAAAGGAAGTGCAGCGATTTCATCATTTCTATTTACACAGGTTCATTGACTTAGTGGCTTTCGGATGGATCTGGGATTTTGCTGAGTGACTCATTGAACTGTCTGAGCACACTGTGATCACGTGAACGGCGAGAACTAGGTCTTAATCAAGTGGTCAACCGATAGGAGTTTATCAATGAGTGTGTTTACAACAACTAAAAATTCAGCTTATTTAATAAACCCAAAAACAGAAAACTATTAGATGTGGATTGATCTGGGTTTCTTTTGTTTTAATGTCAAAACATAAACAGACATGCTCACAATGCATGCACAATAAATCAGTAACAGTGTTTACATGCAGAGCGAATTTGGGGTAAAGGCCACAAATCCACATGTGCTGATCGTTTTTCCCAGATTTTATACTACCAGTCAAAAGTTTGTAATAATTGCATTTATTTGACAAAAAATGCAGTAAAAAATTGTAATATTGTGAAATAGTATTAAAAATAAAATGTTTTTAATTTGAATATATTTTAGAATGTTTTTTGTTGTTGTTGTTGTTGTTATAATTTATGTAACATTATTAATAATGTTTATTATTATCAATGTTGAAAATCACTTTATTTATTTATTTATTTATTTTTTCCAAACTTTTGAATGGTAGTTTTCATGGTTTCATCAAAAATATTAAGAAGCACAACTGTTTTCAACACTGATGATGATAATAATAATAATAATAATAATAAATGTTTCTTGTGCAACAAATTAGGATAATGATGTCTGAAGGATCATGTGAAGAAGAGTGATTATGATGAAAATTCAGCTTAACATCACAGGAATAAATGACATTTTAAAATCTATTCAAATAGAAAACAGTTATTTTAAATTGTAAAAATATTTCACATTATTTCTGTTTTGTACTGTATTTTTTTACTGTACTGTATTTTTGTTAAATAAATGCAGCCTTATCCACTTATTTCAACTTCCTGCTGTTTGTATTATAAGTCACATACATGCACACATAAGATATGTTTATTATGGCTAAGTGTTTGTATTTGTTTGTTATACTGTTTATTGTGGCACTGAAATGCGATACTGTCCCTAAGAAGCTACGAACACTGATGCTGTTTTATTGGCAAACTCTCAGCACCTCTCAGCATGCAAACGCGGCGCGCATGTGTTTGTGTGCGCGTTACATAAATACAGGAAAACAAGCTGTCTGCTGTAGCGCCACTGTTTATTATCTACACTCATAAACATTTTAATCAAATTAAACATCAAACCCGAATTTAATTATGCACTTTAAACATTTAGAAAACTTGTTTCTATTAAAACTAGACACTGTAAAGAGACCACACAGACATTTATAGGTCAGTCCGTTTTCTGAAAATTAAAGCCTGTGCGCGTAGTTTGAAAATACGGTTTAGAAATTATAGTTTAGCCATATATATACACGCATATATATATGGTGTGCTGTCTCATGTGGGATGCCACAAAACTGGAATAAATTAGCGTTCTGTGTGTGTGTGTTTAGCGCCCTCTGGCAGTCTCAATGTGTTTTAACACTGTTGTGGCAATTCCAAGCTCCCTGCATGTCCTCCAGATGAGACCGAGGTCTTAATGTACAGTCTAGGAGAATGTTTGTGTTTCAGCTTTTAGAGAACATTTTATTCGAGTAGAGAACACTTTGGGGCTCTTGTCTGAATACTTGTGAGTATTCTTTTTAAAATAGTTCACCCAAATGGAACATTTGCTAAAAATGTACTCAGGCCATCCAAGATGTAAATGAGTTTGTTTCTTCATCAGATTTGGAGAAACGTAGCATTACATCACTTGCTCACCAATAAATCCTTTGCAGTGAATGGGTGCCGTCAGAACGAGAGTCCAAACAGCTGATAAAAACATCACAATAAACCACAAGTAATCCACACCACTCCAGTCCAGTCCATCATTTACCATTTTGAGGAGTGAAAACCTGAAAGTTTGTAAGAAACAAATCCAACAATAAAGCCTTTCAACTCTAAACCATTGCTTCTGTGCTTCCTCCAGTGAAAATGATCAAAATTCACTGACATGTGTGTTTAAACCTTTTATGGACAGTTTTTCACTTGTAAACCTTGATTGATTTGTGCATATTTCTCTCCTGCTTCAAAAAAATCTACTTTTTCACTGGAGAAAGCAATATTATGCACAAAGGATTTCAGCCAGAACCGACAGTTTGATGTTAAAAACGTCTTGATGATGAATTTGTTTCTTACAACCAAGCAGCATTTTGGTTCACAAAATGTTAATTGATGGACTGGAGTGGTGTGGATTGCTTGTGGATCATTGTGATGTTTTTATCAGCCGTTTGGACTCTCGTTCTGACGGCACCCATTCACTGCAGAGGATCCATTGGTGAGTAATTAATGTAATGCTACATTTTTCTAAATCCGTTCTCATGAAAAAAAAAAACTCATCTACATCTTGGATGGGCTGAGGGTGAGTACATTTTCAGCAAATTTTCATTTTTTGAGAGAACCATTCCTTTATTTAGTGCATTAAAAAGTAACGATTTGCTCATGTATGTTTATTAGATTTCTAAAGAAAATAAACAAAATAGAAAACCCTATTTAATTTAATTTAGGAATTAATTTAGCATTTGCTTTACATAAACTCTCACAAAATGCAAATATTTTAAAATATAACATGCCTTTAGGCGACATAGGCTGTCAAAACACTTTCACTACTCCTGAACCTCTGTGTCTAATAACAAAGGAAAAAGCTGGATGATGATTCCTTAAGAAGATGATCCCTAAAATGGCCAACTACTTGAATGCATTACAGAACGGTATTCATTTTATGAGTAGACCACTAAAAATTCTAAAGTTTTATGCAAGTTACATACTGCAAAAATCATGAGCATTTCATCCATGTATGTGAAAGTGATATGTGTGGTGGTGGTACTGAAGAACATCATGTAGAAAGGAGTTTTGTAAGTTGTTGTTTTTTTTTTCTGTTGTTTGTTTGTTTCTGCAAGTTAGATCAGGAAATGACCTCATAGGTATGATGTCATTGGTAAACATGTTCAGATGTGTCTCGAGGTTGGCTGAGCGCACTGGCCACACCTGTTACACTACGCCGCAGGTGTGCTAATGTAATGATGAAAGGTACCTTTGGAGCTTTCAATGACCATAAAAGAGGTACAGGAAAATGTTTTACCAAGAAACCAACACAGAAACAGGTTCTTTCTAACTACAGAATTAGTTTTTTTTAGGAAGGAAAAAAAGACTTATTTTCACAATGAGTTGTACTAATCAGCTATACCGCTTCTTAATCTGGTCAAAAATATTTTTGAAATTGAGGATCATATGCGGCCAATAAAAGGGAGTCAGACCCTGAAGCACCCCCAAAACAAAACTGAACATGCTTTTCTATGATGAATACTTGAGTAATCAAATTACAGTAATACTGTAAGGAAGCCAAAATAAAGTATGGGTAAAGCTTGCCCCGTGGGAGTGTTATTTCATTTAAAACAGAGGTCAGGTCTTGCAGCAGCTGCTGCTAGAGACAAGTGAAAACAGGTTAAGGTGATGATTAACAGGTCAGGGTTGGCCAGAATTAATCTAAATGACATTTTTACCATGGTTCTCCAGCTGTTTCTACTTTACAATGTCGACATCATTTTGAATAAAATTGTCAGTATATCAATTTGAAAATCTAAATCCGTTTTAATATAGACGAATTAAATAAAACTCATGTATCTTCAACTACATTTTTACATTTCCAGATGCTTTTGCTCTAACACCCCAAAATGTGGGCAAAAGTTAGACATCTGTTTTGTATTTAAATCAAACTGATTCACTGTGGATCATCAGTCAGCTTTAAACAACACAAGAGCATGGACACAAAACTTCGCTTAGACCCCGTGCATTGTGCAAAGTTTTATTTATATAGGCTAGCTTACATTTTAAATGTGCAGCAAATGATTTCAGACATTTTGCTAAAATCTGCCAGAACCGATGAACAGTTCCCAAAGCCCAGAAAAAAATGTGCATTTCTGAGCCAGTTTTTAAATTAACATTTCAATTTATGATTCAAAAATATGTATAACAAATTACAGTCATATTTGAGGTATGGTGCAGAGTGGTTATAGAACAAAACATAGTATTTTGACTAATGTTAAACACAGGACTTATAATAAGAATTAATGGGAAGCTGCTATTCTAAAAAGGTATTGAAAATGGGACGCCTACAAAATGACGCCAAGATTAAACAACTCCAATCCGTGCAACCACACCCTCTTTCTTCAAAGCCCCACCCACAGAAAACCTCATGTCAGCAAACCTGAACGCGCAAAAATGATTGACAGGTAGAGGGCGTTCGTGATTGGGTAAAAAAGGGCGGCCCGCTGTGAGTGTGACTCAAGTTTGCAGTGTACCAAGTTTATGACTGAAAGAAACAGAAACGTTTATTACAGTAATATCTGTCAGATAACAGAGACGATTTATGATCGGTAGCTTATTCAATACAAATCGCTTACAGAACAGTTCTGGGACAGTAGAAATGTTTAACCTAAATAACCAAGATTATCTGAGGCGAGAAAACTTGATATCCACTCCCTTAAGGGTAAGGATTCAGTCAAATGTATTCATGAGTGTTACTGTATTTTGCTACACCTAAGCACCATGAGAGAAGTGAAAGCAGAGTGCGTGCAAAATATGCTACTTCGACATATGAATTGGATGACTTGACCAGACTTGTAATGAGAGTCGGTTTGTATGTTTCCCCAGCATGATGTAGGAGGACAAGGTGATGATTTGACTACACTATGTCAGCCAGTTTCGGTCACAGACACCATAGTACGTGATTTTGGGAGCTGTTGTAATATTTCACTGTGGCAGAGCGGTTTGCACGGTTCGCGCATGCGCATCACCATTCCGATGAACTGTGGAGTTTGGTGGGTGGAAAGGAGGGGGGTGGTCGACCACAGACTCCCTCATCCATGGCTGCGGAGAGTTTCAGCGCATCAACAAGAACAGAAAACTTGATAACCATGTATTTTAAAAGCTTAAACGCGGGTTTGCACTGATTCGATGGTTTTGGAAGCTCGCGTAGGGAACTTTTTCCTTCCTGACAGGAATCTGCGCGCCCGCCGCTCGCTCTTTCTGCGGACGCAGTGAAATGAATCAAATTCTATTGTGATGTAAAAATGAAGTCGGAAGCGAGCAAGGGCTGACAAACGGAGTTTAAAAGTGAGACCACTGCCCGGAAAAGTGGTACACGATATCAGATTTGACTGCTTATTTGCAAATGTAAATTTTTTTGAAAGGTTGGAAAAGTTGTGGTGTTGTTCCTTCAATCTGACTGGCAGGTAGGGATGTAAGGTAGGTGCTAGAAACAAGAATCGGGATTGTTACATTATTACCCTGCGATCCCGAATAAAGTAATTCGAGGAAATGACCCATCATATCATTAAAGTTTTGACTGAGAAGAAACATCCTTGGACGGAGTTCATTGGTTGACTGAGTAACTAAAGTTAAGGGACGACCTCGTCCATTCTTTCCCACAACATTCCAGCGATGGATAATAGTTTTCCAGGCAGCGACAGTGTCGTGATCCAAAAGGGAAAGTTGGTGTTCGTCGAGGCTCAGTTGCAGGGTGGAGCGCCCTGGGGTTTCACGCTCAAAGGTGGGCTTGAGCACGACGAGCCTTTAATCATATCGAAGGTAAAGTATCACCTTTCTCACCTGTCTTTCAGATGATAAATGTCTGTGTGTCTGTCACCTGAATATAACAGGGTCAGAATGTGTCAGTCAGCATGTTATTCTATACACCGGAGAGAAACATAATGAGGGATCCATGCTTTGTGGCTGGAAGTGAAATGGAAATTGTGAATGTAAGATGCCTGAGAGCGTGTGCTACATGTATTTGAACCCTTGAGTCACACTTAAAATGTTTGAAATGTCATTGCATTAGATAACAAAATGTAAAACCAAGTGGCAACTTGCAGACTTTTCAAGCAAAAGGTTTCACATAAAGAACGTTTAATCACTATTACATAGTTTAAAATGAAGACAAACAGTATTTTAGCACTTTATGGTAGTTAAATGTTTGTGGGCTGTGTCTATAGATGTGGTTAATGTGATGACTACACCTGTGGTTGTGATTATTTTGGTGTGGACACCTGTGATCTTATTGGTCACTGTGATGTTGCTGGTCTTTGGATCAACATCAACAACAGGTTTATAAAACAATCATAGTCCTAAACTTAACCCCAATCATTAACTACTTCTAAACCAAAGGGAAATGATAGGTTTATGTGCACAAGCCACTTAACCTAGACCTCACTGAACTCTGGCCATTTCCCAGTCGTTCTGATTGATTAATGTTGATCCACGATGATGTTCTAATTGGCAAAATCATGGTTGCTGAACTTCTTGCATCCACTAAAGTCATTTTGGTGTCAGATTAAAAGTCATTTGAAAAAATAGCTCTGAAAAGTGACTTTCGTTAGTTCTGAGAAAATATATCCTGTTTGCAGATGCTGCCTAGTTTGATACTGCATTTCAAATGCAATGACATTCTGATATTTCAAGTGTCCAAATACGTTTTGGGGGCACTGTGTTAAAGTTCATATTATATATTCAAATAATACATTCATTGAAATATATCTCATGTTATGAATTTCACATATGAAGGTCATTTAAGGTGCAGTGCAGACCCTAGGGTCCGTATGTCACACACACTTCTTAATGAGAGGGAGCGTCCTTCAGGCATCTAGACTGTAATTGCTGAGTACAGGGTCAGATTCTTGGTGTGACATCCAGACCAGCATGAGTAACAGATTTTGACCTGCCACATTCATAAAACAGTTTCACATGCTCATGTTGAATTCTCCCACACGGCTGGAGCCCAAGGATAGAAAATAATTGGCATCAGAATTCTTGAATCCATTGTAGTTCTGTAAAGCTCAAGATGCTTTGGTGGCCATTTGGGTAAATTTTAGAGTTAAACTGCATTGATTCTTAAATGGGAATTTATTCTTTCTTGTTATGTTTGGAATAATATATATATATTTTTGTATCAACATAAGTTTAACTTAGGCTTTTAGATTTTGAATTTAAATTTTAACAAATCCTGCCAGTGTAGAAGTTGGTGGTGGTAGATGCACCAATATTGTTACAGTTCTCAGGATGGTTTTTAAGGTGTTGCTAGGCTTTTTGGGTGGTTGCTAGGTTCTAGGTAAAGTTGTGGTCACATTTACTTCTATTCAGCAATTTTTCATTTGCAAAATCCAGTCATTTTAATAGGAATCCACACAATCGCAAATTATGTGTGAGGGCGAAAGATTTTTCCACAGGATCAAATTGGTCATGTGTATATGCCACGTTGACAAATAGAAATCTGCTTAGTTTGAAAGTGATTTTTATGTGGGCTGTCCTTACATCGCTATACTGTTGACAATAGACAATGGGCTTTTTTGACAAGATTTTGTCAAAAGTTTGGTAATGTGACGTAGAAGTCTCAATGATATTCTCATCACTAGATAGCTTGGGTCCCTCTTTAAATATGTGTTTGAGACAGTTTCCACCAGTTAGGCAAAAATAATCAAAATTTGAAGTTTCATTCAAGTTCGTATCAAAAGTGGGGTGGTTACTTGTACACTTCAAGTCACTAACCCTAAGTATTAGCAGTAGTTATAGTGATGATTTTCTTGCTAGTGGTTCATTAGGTCTTTTTTTTTTTTTTTTTTTTTATGGAGAATTAATTGGAGATTCCAGACCCATGTACTTTTTTCTTTGGAAACAGGAAACATAACTCATTTCCTTCCCAGCAAGGCAATGAAGCTTATAATAAAATTTGCAAGTTTCTAATGGAAAGGCATTCTGGTGTAAATCTTGTGTTTTCTATGGGGCTTGGTGACGAATTTTGAAATTCTGTCTTATTTATCAGAATGGATTCATCTATTCAGGTCTGAAGTGTCAGTCCTGACTGCAAACTGGTGGTTAATCCCTGATCTTGTGATTAGCATGACCTCTTTTGCACTGTAGTGGATCAGCACTGATCAGTCTCATGTCGGCTAATCAGTGCACTGCAAGTCAGGGAGACACATGGGAATGAAATGAAAACATCCCAGAGGGTGAAACGCCTAGGTTAGGCCTCACAGGAGAATTCCAACTTTATTCTCTTTTACTTCGTGTATGACATAAATGTATGGATATTCTGTCATAGTTGACCCAGAGGAGGTAGGGCTTTATCTTTGAAGAATAATGTAGACTAATTGTTGGCATCGCAGGGGTTAAACACATTTCCCTTAATAGTTTTATCACTTTTCTGCCGTGCCTGTGTTTGTGAGCGTGTATGTGTGAGTTTTAGCTGTTCAAGAGATTATGAACCCTTGCATGCAGCAGGATGTCAGTGGTAGATGGCCAATGATCAATGAGGGGGAACTACATTTGTTTTCTGGAAAGGAAAAAAGAATATAATTAGACTCGACATGAACTTCAGCAGGTGCTTACAATCCTGAAATTGAACAAAAATCCCTGAAATGGTTTTGTAACTAATCCTGGAAGATCTCATGTAGGAATATTAATTTCCCCAGACTCAACTTTCTTGGGGTTTTAATTGTGTAATTTATCCCATTTCTGTAGTCATGAGCTTTAGTGTGGTTTTCATGGACTTAAGAATGATTGTTTTTGGCAAAAACCCTTAAGTTGCTACCTCGCTCTTTGGAAACTGATATTCTAAGTCCTTCAGATCAATGTTTTGGTTTCTAGATTTTTTGAAGCATCGATACATACATGAAACCAGAGAATTAGAGAATTTGTGGCACTTAAAAGTTCCACCAAAGCAGTATAAAACCATTTATTTAAGAGTATATACCTATATTTTATTGGTTAAGTGAACATTCAAATTTTTTGATTTACACCTTATATAAAAAGTTAATTTGGTTAAAATTCTTGACTGTATTTGTTTAGAAGTGTTTTAAACAGAGTATTTCCTGGGGTTTTACTTACATCGTTTATCCCATTTCTACGGTCATGAGATTAAGCATGGTTTGCGTGGACTCAATACTGGTTGTTTTTGGAAAAAAACCCCCAAAAAACTGACATTTAGATTCTGTAGTCTTAAGTTGCTACTAGTTCTTTGGAGATTGATATTAAAGTTTATTCAGATCAATGTTTTGGTTTCTAGATTTTCGGAGCATCGGTACATAGGCTAAATGAAACTAGAGAAATTGAAAATAAAAATCTTTGTGGAGATCAAAGTACTACTAAAAAACAACGTAAACCACTTTTTAAGAGTGTATACCTGTGTTTCATTGGTTAAATGAACCTTGTTCCAAATTTTAGATTTACAACTTGAAATGAAAGGTTAAATTGATTAAAATGCATGCCTCTATTTGTTTGGAAGTGGTTTTGTTTTTTTCTAAAGAGGGAGTAATTCTTGGATAGAAACAGGCAAAAGCAGAGGAGATCCCCGTCCTGCCTTATTTGGTTCTCTGGATTTCTGGTCTTGAGTAATGTCCTCTGCTGCCCGACTCCAATCTCTCTAGCCTCTCAGAAGTACAACACAAAATATCCAGATTTGCTGCTGCCATGACAATGGGATCCCATAGCCTGCGCTCTCCTGCGTTTATATATACAGTACATGTTATGTTCAACTGCATAAACAGGAATTGATTACAATGATGTTTTCTCCTTGGAAACAGATGTTTCCAAAACATGAGGATCTGTGCACTGCACACCCACCACCCGACCCTAAAAGTGTAATTTGGGACTGTATACCACAGCAAATTTAGTCTGTCCTGAAATCAAAGATCACATAATTCACATCGAGATTGAATAAACCTTTGGCTGCACCAAAGTTTATGTTGTATTCGTCCTAAATAGCATGCAAGATTAGGGTTAAGTAGTCCAAAGTAGTCATAGTACATTGAAGACAGTATGTCAAAGGTACTGCATGCTGTTTCTGTTGTGTTATTGAAGTATGCATTTTAGTGAATGTTTAGTGATAGACTGAAATAGTGGCTGAGATTTGTCTACTTTGAGATTATTGACATGTTTATTTAAATAAAACTGAATTAAAAGAGAAGTAATGAATTTTATCTTGATGCAAATGCAAAAAGTACAATCTATCTTGTTAATATACAATATTTTTTCATTACATAATGAAAAGTACCAATCAAAAGTTTTGGACTGATTTTTTTTTGTTTTTGTTTTTTGTTTTGTTTTTTTAATTCTCTTCTACTCACCAAGGCTGCATTTATTTGATTAAAAAATATATAGTAAAAACAGTAATATTGTGAAATACAACTGCCACTTAAAATTATTTTTTATTTTAATAAAATAAAATTTATTTCTGTGATGCAAGCCGAATTTTCAGCATTGCTCCAGTCGTCAGTGTCACATGATTCTTCAGAAATCATTCTAATATGCTGATTTGATTCTCAAGAAACATTTCTTATTATTATCAGTGTTGCTGCTTCACATTTTTGTAAAAATCATGATACATTTTTCTTTTCAGGATTCTTATAGAAAGAATAAAAAGTTCATAAGAGCAGCATTTATTTAATGCATCCTTGCTGAATAAAAGTATTATTTAGTAACCCACAACTTTTTAACAGTATCACCTGCAAAGAACACACTTAGAATTAGTATTTGATTTGGAATGTAGCCGTATTTTTAAGTTTTAGCCAAAATGAAGCAATCAGTACTTGTCTCAACAGGAGATGTACTTCATCTGCCTGTAGTTTGTCCCGTGAGCGTGAGCTAACATACTGCTGCGGTTTTGGTCTGATGTAGTTCTTTTGTGCAGTAATGTGTGTTGTGCTAAATAGCGTGCTTTCTGTAGCGTGCTGTAGAGCAGTGTCTTGTTTTCAGTGGTGAGTAGTGTGTTGTGTGTCATAGTGAGCTGTGAAGTGTGTTGTGCTGAATAGTGAGCAGGACGCAAACAACAGCCGTGGCCCTTCACTCCCCCTTTAAGAGCTTGTCACCATTACCACGGCAACAATACAGCCCTGGAGCGCGGTTAAGACGCCCGGACGAAACCGGAGATAAGGAGGAAGGATGAAGAGGAGCTATAGGCCTTGAGAGCTGCTCTTATCTGGGGAGTGAAACAGAGGAGTAATACAGAGGGACAGTGACGGACGAAAGGGTGAGAGGGAGAGATAGAGCGAAGTCTCGGGGCTTATGGGTGGTGTAAATGTCACCGATGGGTTTCTTTCAGCGCCTCACACTCAGATCTGCTTTTGAGAGAGGTGTGTGTGTGTGTGTGGGTGGGTGGCAGT
>JAUZSZ010000136.1:4615126-4626369 GCA_034780575.1 Labeobarbus marequensis
CACATCATCAGTACTCATTAATGAGGATTTTACCTGGCTTATGATTTACTCATGAGGATATTCCTCCTCACAGGACTAGGAAACTCTGCCACACACACACGCACACACACATGCACGCACAAACACACACACACACACAGGCTTTAAGCTTCAATCTGAAACTCATTGCTTCTGAATTAAAGCAGTATTTTTGTTTGGCAGCTGTAATGGAAAATAGTCCATCACTGATCCGTCCAAAAATTCTGTAGCATATTACCAATCTGCGCTCATTAAAACATCCTAAATCTCTATTAATCTCCACTAATTAGAGATTAGATTTAAAGATTATAGTTTTCACTTTTGATTCTGGTATTTATAGTGTATTTCTTGTCAGTGATCAGTGATGTATTTGTTTTTTTGATTATTGGCTATTGCATTTAACAACGCAACATATATTTTACTAATGAGGTTTTCTGCATTTGGCATTTTTGATTTATACATTTTTTACATCCTCTTTTTTACATACATGTAAAATGCACCCATCCTGCATGCAGTATTTTTTATTTTTACATACGTTTTGGGGTGTTATAACTTGTATTCTAAAGCATATAACTCACATTTTTTAATAATTATTAAACGTGCTTTTCATTTATTTTTTATTTTATTTTAGATCAAGTACTGTCCTATTTTCATTGAATATCTTGAATATATTGTAAAATGAATTGAATGTATAAGTAAAATGGTTTATATTGACTTTGGGTGAAGTTCAAAAAATTATGGAAAAGGTAAAAGAATGGTGACTGCATATCAAAATTTTCACTTTCCCTTCATGCATTTTTGATTTTAACATCTTTGATACATTATACATTTAAACATTTTTTTTTCCTATATGTAATACATGTGCCTGTCCCGTACAAAATATTTTTTATAGATTTATGTACATTTTAAGTTGCTATAACTTTTGTTGTAAATCATATAATTCACATTTTTAATAATTATCAAACATGCTATTTTATTGATTTATTTTATTTATTTTTTTTTTATTTTGATCAAGTCCTGTCCTGTTTTTTTCATTGAATTGTTTTCATTTTTTCATCTTGCTTTGCTTGAACTTTTTGAACGGCATGTTTTTAAAGTGAAATGGTTTTATATTGATTTTAATTGAACAAAAAGGTGGTAAAAAAGATGAAAAAATAAAAGAAGTGGTGACTGCACCTAAATATTTCCACTTTCCCTTTATGCATTTATATTAATTATAACATGCAATCTTGATGTTGACAGCAACACAAAATACTGATGAAAAAGTTATAAATGTATAATTAAAAAATGTTTATTAAATAAAATACTGATGCTGAAAAGCCCTGAATCTGAACTGTTTCAACTGTCCATGTGAAGTCATATGCTGAAGAGCTGTTTATATTTTGCAGGTCCGCAAACTGATCAGTGATTTTGCCATTATTCTGGCCATTTTGATCTTCTGTGTTGTGGACGCGCTGGTTGGTGTGGATACACCCAAACTAATAGTGCCAAGTGAATTCAAGGTGCGTATGTGTGGGTTGAATGGGTTTAGTGTCTTTGTGAGGGCCCTTCTATGTTACAGTAATCCTTTAATAGTCCCAAAACACTCACTGAAGTCTGACACTTGAAACCTCTAATACATGTGTGTGTCACAAACAGACACAACTGTACATCATGAGAGAATCCAGTGCTCGTATTGTTACTGCAAAATCTGTATTGGCAAGCTGAATCAATATAACTTTCATTAGTAATGCTAACAAACCATAATACATGATATTATATGTTACGGATCAATAGATCATTTAGTTTCAAATATAATTATGATGCTCATATTTCTACCTGAATGTAGATACTATAACCAATATGCATAAATTATATAATGTTTGCTAATGAAAATTATAAAGTGAATGTTATATATATTATATACATACATACATTAATTAAATATTTAAATACTTAGAACATTTTTTAATGTAAGATGCATATATGGAGGCTATATACTGTAATATATATTATATAAAATATGTGTAATTTAAATGTAAAAATTATTTTAAAGATATAATTAAATATTAAACACATACGCACACAAATATATAAATATGTATGTATTTTTATTTTATATTTGTTTGTGAATATATATACAGTATGTATATATATATATATATATATATATATGTCTATGTGCATCATATCATATATGTATATATGAACATTTAAATTTTTTTTTTAAATTTCAAATTTATGTATATGCATTCAAATAAAAAGTTAAAAACCAAATAAAATACAAGTAATATAAATATATTTTTTTATTGTATATAAATGTCTAATTATCCTTTTATTTTTCTACTCTAAATAGCCGACGAATCCAAATCGTGGTTGGTTTGTTGCTCCGTTTGGAGGAAACCCATGGTGGGTTTACCTGGCCTCATTCTTACCTGCTCTTCTGGTCACTATCCTCATCTTCATGGATCAGCAGATCACGGCGGTCATCGTCAACCGCAAGGAGCACAAGCTGAAGGTACAAACGGCTGATGTGATGTTACACAAACTCTGGGGCTGTTGTGGAATATAATGAGGGATTATGGTCAGAGGATTACACCGCTGCACGTGGAGCTACCTGCTGCATGCTAACCACTGCTACTGCTTCAGTCCAGACAGGAATCAGATGTCAAACACACAATGCTGTGCTTAAAATGATGATGATTTACTCTATAAGTAACGAGTGTTATTTTTCTCGATCTGAGTGCAGAAGGGAGCCGGGTATCACCTGGACCTGTTCTGGGTCTCCATTCTCATGATTGTGTGTTCGTTCATGGGTCTGCCGTGGTACGTGGCAGCGACCGTCATCTCCATTGCCCACATAGACTCCATCAAGATGGAAACGGAAACCTCAGCACCTGGAGAACAGCCCAAATTCCTTGGAGTCAGGTGAGGGGAAAAGTCAAAAGGCATTGAAATCTTGAGGAAAACTTTTTTACAGCGTCAAAGAGTTTATCTGTCCTCACTAAAAGACAGGCAATCACAAACAATTAAACAAGTTTATATGCTATATGGAACAGCATTTTTGACCAATAAGATTTCACTGTGGGTGGGGCTACACAGCACAGTGTGAATAAATAGACAAAAAAAAAAACAACCAATATGTATTTTTTTATATGCCTGATTTTAGTATCTACATAGATTTTGGATGATATACATGATATAATGCATAATCCATAATGTAAATTAATTATTTTTTATATTATTAATGTAAGTTATTATTCATGTAAATTACGTTATTATAGTTAACTAAAACTAAAAGCATAAAAATGCATATTTGTTACTTCAAATCAAATAAACATTCAATTAAAAAAAATAAAATACAGAAAACTTTTTTTTTCAGGTAGTTGCCAATGCTGCTGTCATTTATTTTAACTTGAATTACTAAAATAACAGTAACATTTTACAGTAAGGTTTTCTTTTGTTAACATTAATTAACTATATTAGTTAACATGAACAATACTTGTATAGCATTTATTTATCTTAATGTTAAGTTCGACATTTACTGGTACATTATTAAAATGTTATCTGTTAACATTAGTTAATGTACTCTGAACTAATATGAACATTTTTATTAACTAACATTAACAAAAGTTAATAAATGCTGTAAAAATATTCATTGTTAATTCATATTAGTTAATGCATTAACTAATGTTAACAAATGAGACGTTATTGTAAAGTTACCAAAATAATTAAAACTAATAAATAAAAATATTAGTAATTATATAGACATGATAAAAATGACAAAAACACACAAAAAACGGCTAAAATTTTAACTAAAGTTAGTGAAAACAGCAAAAATAAAATCTAATTCAAAATCTTAACAAAAACTGTAAAATATTATCAATGATACTAAAATAACACTGTGAATTGTAAATAAAATGACAATGTATAAACATTATACAATTTAATGACATCACATGAGAGAAAGACCTATTTTGCACAGTATTTACTCAAAACACATTAATAAAATGAAAAGCAGAAGTAGTTTATTGTCCATTAACATTTATTTTCCATTGACATGAGGAGGAAGTAACACTCATGTTTTATCAGTCAAGCAGATGTAGTGCCAATAATTTAAAAATAACTGAATATCTAAAATAAATGATCTGATATACTGTATGTTCATGAGTAGTAACGTGTTGTTTTGATTCAGTTCACATGAGTGTGGCTCGTGCTTGTTCTGTTGATTGTTTCTCATGCAGGGAGCAGAGAGTCACAGGAACAATGGTGTTTATTTTGACGGGTCTTTCGGTCCTCATGGCCCCCGTTCTGAAGGTTTGAACTTTCATATTTATTAAACTCACTCTATACACTGTCGTTTTGCATACAAATACTCATCCTTGTCCAAGAGAATAAGACATAATGTTAAAGAAGAAGGTTTATAGTGTTTAATGCATGAGTGCTTGCTTTGAGTTCATGTGTCCTGCTAAAAGCTGACAAATTATGCTTTTTTAATAGCATTTTTTGTGTATATGTATATGTCCTTTTTTCATAATCAAGAATTTTTGTAATTCTTGAATTTCAGAAAAGCACAAATATATATAAACATTTATAAGTGTTCATTATTTATAAATCTTTATGGTGGTATTACTATCACTGTACAGTGATGCTGGCACATTACTTTTTTCTATAGGTTGGAACCTCCAAGGCACTATGTTATAAAATTGTGAAGTCCAAAAAAATTAAACCATGGTATAATTATATATTTTTCAGTGGTTAGTGCAGTTACTGCCCCCTACTGGACATTTACTTTGTAAACATCACAGTCTGGTTATTAAGGATATTGACCTGTGTGGGGAAAAAACTCGTACCAGGATGGAGAGGCTTTCATTTCTGTGTGCTTTTTGTCAATAACACATTTTTTTTTCATTATAAGCTGTTTGCATTGCTCAAATCTCCTCCTTTGGAGCATATAATGTTGACAAGGTTGGGTTTGGGGTGTGTTTGGTGGATACTGCTTTTTGTCTTTGCGTAACCTTTGATTCTGTATGTGTGTACAGTATTGCTCTATGTGTTTGAAGACAAATTGAAGTGGTATTATTTATATAATACTGCAATACGGCTTGTTTTGTTTGATCCCTGCAGTTCATCCCTATGCCCGTCCTGTACGGCGTGTTCCTCTACATGGGTGTCGCCTCTCTCAATGGCGTCCAGGTGAGTTCATGCAGCTCAGAGGGTGTCATGTTACTGTTCGGCAGAAAGAGACCCTAATCTTCCTGACTACCTGATCTCCGCTGGAGCCTGGGAACCCGACTGATTCCAGAACTTGATCTGAGTTCAGGAAAGTCGGGATAAATCAGGCGTGGGCAGGATTTTCATGGTGTAATATGCATGAATAAACCTAGAGCACTTCAGGACAGTTTTGTGCATCAAATCTTGCTGTTAAACCTTGATGTGTAAGTCATCCCGACCTTTTCACATCTTTCTAATATATCTGAGACTATATCCTCCGGTTTCACAGACAAGGCTTAAGCCTAGTCCAGACTAAAATGTAAGTCTTAACTGTTTCAACTGAAAGAAACTTGCACTGACTGATCTTAAAATATATCAGTGCCTTTGTTTTGTCTCAAGATGCACACCAGTAATGTTTTTTTTCTAAACATGTTTATAAAAATTACTTAAAATTCCTAATTGAACTATGGCCTAATCCTGGCTTAGTCTAAGCTCTGTCTGTGAAACCAGGCCTATATTTGTCATTTTTTTAATTATATAAATATTATATTTCTATTACATTTTTTTTTATTTACTTATTTTAAATTTTTGTGAAAGGATTTTTATGTATTTTGCATTAAAAATATTATTTTATTTTTAAATTACATTTTTAATTTTAAAATAGAATTCATATGTAATTTATATTTAAATAGGATTATTTTAAGTAGTTTTAAGTTAAGTCTTTTAAATTAAAAGGGTTAGGGTTAAGTTAAACAGAAAAACAAATAGAATTTAAATAGAATATTATACATTTTATTATTATTAAATATTTTTTAATATTATTAAATAGAATATATATATATATATATATATATAAGTAAATAAATAAAAACAGGATGTTTTTGATTACTTATATACTTATTACATTTTATATTTATTTTTAAAAATAGAATATATTAAAATTAAATATAGTTAATTATCTTAAATAGTTTTATATTTAATTTTCAAAATATTGGTTTTTTTTTTAACTTTTTTTGTGAAAACAGGATATCTACCTTTGAATAAACTATGAATAAATCATCTTTTGTGTCTGTAGTTTATGGATCGTCTCCAGCTCTTGTTGATGCCTGCAAAACACCAACCAGATCTGATCTACCTGAGACACGTACCGCTCAGACGGGTTCACTTGTTCACCTTCATACAGGTGTGTGTGTGTGTGTGTGTGTGTGTGTGTGTGTGTGTGCTCACATGCTCAGCCTCACACAGGACTCAGCTCTATAGCTTTAGTGCTGTATATGCATGATGAATGTGTGTGTCTGTTCACAGGTGCTGTGTTTGGCTCTACTGTGGGTGCTGAAGTCAACAGTAGCGGCCATCATATTTCCTGTGATGGTGAGTCTTTTATTTGCAAACACACAAACACAAAATACACTCAATCAGTTTAATGATCATCTGATGTGCATTGCACACAAAAACTGGAAATCTAATCAGATCAACAAACAACATTTATTCTCTAGCTCTAGCAAGAAGACAATTTGCTTGCATGCTGATCTGAAGAACGTATAAGGAAACATCAAGCCTCGTGTTTTTAACCCTATAAATCCTAAAATTTCATATTTAATGCACAAATTCCCTCAACATGATCAAAACATTGCTGAAAAAACAGTCGCATACGATATACTACATGCCTTCTGTTGTCTGATTGATATTTTATACTTTTTTTTAGCGTTAAAGGGCCTTTTAGTATGAATTAGGTTGTGGTTCACTTTACTGATTTTTACGAAGTAAACATAAGAATAACTTTTATATCTTTATTAATATTTCAAGATGAACATTTACTGGACTAAACATCATTTTTTAGCAAAATCATGTTTAAATGTGAGTATCAAAAATGATTTATCAGGCTTTTGAGGAACATTTATTTATCTCTCAATCATCATTGTATTGCATTGCATGATATGTTTTGAAACTACAGAGCTTTGATCATAAAACTAAGCATTTAAATATCATCTTACGAAGACATATTGGGAGATATGGAGTGAAAACTTTATTTACTATATTTAACTATACAACTATATTTATTTACATGCATGTAATGTCAGCAGAATAATACTAGAAGCATCTAATACTGTTATAAAGATCTCATGATTTACACTTCACTCAGAATTTCATTTTATTCTTTGACCATATAAATATCAGAAACTGCATCAAATTGCATATTTTTGCTCAGTTTGGGCCTCTGAATAAAATTGAGTTTTTTTTGAGCTTCATATTCTCACTGTATCATACAGTATGACCCTAATGTATTGAATATGACATAAACAAAAAACATATTGGACTATATCTTATTTTCAATAAACTTAAATTTTTTTAAACAAATATATACATTTGATTTATCAGGCTTTTGAGGAACATTTATCTGTTCATCTCTCATTCACCGTTGTATTGCATTGAATTATATGTTTAATATATGTAAGACATTATTGGAAGATAAAGAGTGAAAAAGAGTGTTCCTGTGGCTCAGTGGTAGAGCATTGCATTAGCAGCGCAAAAGGTTGTGGGTTCAATTCCCAGGGGAACACACATACTGATAAGAAAACATATAGCCTGAATGCACTGTAAGTCGCTTTGGATAAAAGCGTCTGCTAAATGTATTACTTCTGTGATGAATAATAGTATTTCTCTCAAAAGAAGTTTGAAGTAGACATATGACCATCTGTTTTTTGTTGTTAATTTGTTTAAAAAAAAAATCACATTTTGAATCGCAAATCACAAAATTTTGAATTATGTAAATTTCTTGTGTTTTGTATTTATTTATATATTTCTGTATACTTTAACATTTTAATATACTGTTTAATTAAAAAAAAAAAAAGTTTGTTTCTTCAATAAAAAAAAGCTATTTTTAATGTCATCCATTGTTATTTTGTGGGGATTTTTGGATTGGTCCAGGCACTATCGAAAAGTATCGATAAGGGCACTGGTATCGTCAAAAACCCAAATAATACCCAACCCTAATTACAATCATTAAAAAGCAAAAGGAGTACGCATTTATAACATCACATTCAGTAAGTCATCCTAGCTAGCGTTAGCGAACTAGTGAACATTATTAGCCTATAGTGTGCTGTAACAACATCTGGTTAGCTCCACAGGTTTCTGCTCCCATGTCTTTGGTCTTATCTATACCCTTGATCCCTGTAAAGCCCCAAAAATTTGCAGTTTCTCAGCTCAGTCCTCCAACAAGCCTAAGCCAAGAGGCAGAAAAATTAAACTGCAGCCCGTAACAGCTGTTGTGGTGGGGGTGAACTTACGAACCGAAAACGGAAACCCAACTTCTGTCACTACAGCAATGGTAGGTGAGCTGTTTTCATGATTTATAAATAATGATAGAAATACCAAATATGATAAACTATGTAACTTACTGTGGTGATGGAGTACCAGTAATCTGGACTTCTACGAGAAGTAGATGTGAATTTTGTATATTGCACAGCTTTGTCCAAAATGGCAAATGAGGATTTGGAAGTTATTGAGAGGATTGACAGGGACACCTGCGAGCTACATAACAAACAGGCCACCAATAGATGTAATAGGTCAGGAAAAGTACCCTCTTGGAAGTGGTTTGAGGTATGGTGGTTCAGGTAAAACAGTGACAGATTAAGACTGAATTATTATCATTTGCAGCCAACCACAGTTTATTACAAAATAAAAACATTCACAATATATCAAGAATTTGAAAGGTTAAATACAAAATGTAAATTTATGATAATAACTTTCGTGACAGGCAGAGAGTAATCATGGCCATGAATTAACTGCAGCATTTTGCTGTCCCTATGTGCTTTCTTCAGCAACCTATGCCTGAATGCTGTGTCGCTGGAAATTAGACAACATACACACCACAAACCATATCTGATTTATATTTTCTAACATGTAATTAGGGATTCTACCAGACACTATCTTAAATTTTTTGACATTGGCTATTGCGCTTTCTACATGCACTTTGTGTTTGGCTATTTTTTTTGCTATCTGAACATCTGGGACTGGCATGTGAAGATTTGCAAACGGAGGAATGTTTAGTTGAAGGCCAAGCTCTTTCACATCTTTCTCAATGAGAAACCCCTTATCCACCATCAGCCCATCACCTCTCTTAAGGTGGCCACAATGAAGCAGACCTTTCAGCACATCTTTGATTTCGCACCGTCTAAATAGCTCTTGGTCAGAAATTGATCCTGTGTATAGTGTAGATGCAAACATAATGGAGCCATGAGGATCACAGGCTATCAGAGACTTGAGTGTGTTAGTAGACTTACGGTTAGGACAAGTCTGACTCTGTACTAACAGTGAGCTAGGTTTCTCGATCTTTATCTCTGTGCAATTAAGAATTGCAAAAGTTGTTGGAAACTCTGCTTTGTAATTGTCGGGCATGTTTTCTGCAATGATGTCCCTGTGTGGCCACACAGACAGATTACCAAGCCTGTCATACATGAAGCCAATCCATGAACTGAATAAAGTCCTAACACTTTGCATATCAATTTGAAATTTGAAAGCTAGCTCTTCCAGGTCGAAGTTTTGTCTTAGTTTCATAAGTACAAGTAGAAATTGTTGACGTAAAGACATATGGCGGATGTGGCTGTTCAGTTTATCACATGTCAAGGGGATGTGTGTTTGTGGGATCGTTTCATTCTCTGGAAGTGTGAAAAATCTGCACAGTTCGTTAAATTCATCGTAAGTGAACCCAGTGCAGTATTTGAAGTAGTTTGGGACTCTGCAGTTATTTACAGTCTCTGGTGTTAGTGGGTAAAGAGCCTGATGAGTTTGTATTTTCTCTCTTAGCAAGTCATTTTCTTTTTCTTTTTGAGCAAGAAGAGTCTTCAGTCTTTCCAGTTCCACCTGTGTTTCTTCTATCTGGGGTTGGTCATCTGTGCACTCTGTAAACATAAGAAGGAAATGATTAAAAGTAGTGTTTTATTGAGGACATAAACACATGTAAATTTAAATAACTTACAAACATTGCAATATTTCTTTCCTTTTCTTGTGTGTTTGTGTAGCTTCCGTTATTGGACAATACTTGGCCAAGATCCTCCCTGTCAAACCCTACTGATGATTTTCCACTTTTCCCTTTGTCACCACAACCAAGCACCTTCTTTACAGTCCTAACAAAAGACCAGATGGAGTGCTACAATGCAATGACGGTCTCAAAGTCTAAATCAGAGGCACTGGAGAAAGAACCCAGACAACAGAGCATCAACAACATCTGGCACCGTGTCTGCTCTCATTGTCTTACTTCATCTTCTTTCAAGAGAGCATACTCCAGGAAAGCAGACTACGAGCAGCTTGCCACCAGCATGCTGAGGAAGAAGACAACACTGCAAACCAAAGCAATGAAGAAAGGCCTGGAGCTTGAGCCAGTTGCTGCAGCCCAATACACAGAAATCACAGGAAACCAAGTCTACATGCCCTCCATTAAGGTACATCTTCTGTCAGGAAAGTCCTTCAGTATGGCTACAACAAAAGCTATGGACTTTTAGAAATAAAGGGCCCAGACCAATATAGCTCCACAGGTTGTCAATACCTCCAGAAGCACAGCGGTGACACCTACAGTCTCAAACATGACTATGAGTACTATTACCAAGTTATAGGACAGATGGGGATGACTGGGATGCCATGGTGTGACTTTTTTGTGAAGTCTGACAACGATTACCATCTGGAACACATTCACTTTGATGCAGAAATGTGGGAAATAGGGCTGGGTGATTTTTCAGATTTTATCGATTAATTTGAATTTATTGTTTTGCCATGATTTTTTAAAAAAATTTTATAAATGAAGGAATCACAATTTTGAATAGAAATATTACAAAATGATAGAATTAGACACTTTGACAATATGCCAGACTTGCCAGTGGTAACAGTAACGAGAAAAGAATGATCCAACTGCATGTCTGCAACAAAGAAAAAATATATTAAAGAAAAATGATATAAGATGATGGGAGTTAAACATCTTTTAACTTGAGTGCCACTATTTTAGACGCTGCAAGAGACGCGAGTGGAATAGTCAAACA
>JAUZSZ010000136.1:4795068-4805864 GCA_034780575.1 Labeobarbus marequensis
GTGTCAAACTCAATTACTGGAGGACCAGAGCCCTGCAGACTTTAGATGCAACCCTAATTAAACACCTGATCCAACTAATCAAGTCCTTCAGGCTTAATTGAAAACTGCGTAGTATGTGTGTTGGAGTAGGGTTGGAACAAAACTCTGCAGGGCTGTGGCCCTCCAAGAACTGAGTTTGACACCCCTGGTTTAATAGATCTTTCTATGTATGCTGTTATGTATGTACCAGTGTTTTAAATTTTATTTATGGTATTTATTATTTTGAGCTTTTATTGTTAGCTTTTATTTTTAAATTTTCAATTTAGATTTAAATGTAATTTTTATTTATTTATTTTTTTATTGTAATTTATGTGCTTTTATATTTTTGGTTAGTTTTTAAAAAATATTTATACTAAACGTACTGTGTGTGTTTGTGTGTGTATATAAATACACACATACATGTATGTGTATATATATTAAGGAAAAATATAGTAGATGTTTATATAATATAAATTATATACAAGTATAAATTATATAACTTTAAAAAAAATGTGTATTTATATATACATAATAAATATACACAGTACACACATAGTATGCAAACAAACTTTTATTTTGAATCAATTAATCGCGATTAATGGTTTTGCAGCCCTAGTTAGTTGCCAAGGCAAGATTTCAAATAGTTTAAAAAAAAACAACTAATTATAGCTTTTTTTTCTTTTTTTTAAAATTTTATTTGCAGTATTTAGTTTACTCAATCTCTATCACATTTAAATTAAGTATTAATGACTAATATAATTATTGACAATTATCTGTACTGTTGAGATATTTTGATAATTTTAAATATTTGCCAGTCTTTAACTGTTAACAAGTTGATGCTGCTAATAACCAATACAGACATAACTCATCGCTAAATAATCAGATTAATTTGGCAAATTCTGCAAAAACTTTTTTTTATAAAATATTACATTTGCTTCTCGTGCCCAAGTGTTTCAACAGACAGTTATCAAAAAATTGAAAGCAGAAAATCCCTGTTTTTAATGACTCTCCCATGTGTTTCAGAGACCGAAGCGTCGTTGCTGATGTCGGGTCAGCCAGCACTTCAAGAATTGGAGCCGAACCCAGCCGAGTCCAGTGCTGGAGAGAGAACGTCAGTAGCTCTTTAATCACACATGCTTGTAATCCTCCTCATGTTGTGTTCACGTGTCTGTGTTTTCCTCAGTGAAGGTCTGTCTGGAGTGGAGCTGTCTGACCTGACTCTGAACACTGAACCCCTGACACATGTGGTCAGAGGACTGAGCCGCAAGAAACCGCAGCGCGTCTTCAGTGTGTCAGCGTTCGAGGAACAGTTTGATCAACTGCCAGGTGCTTTACCTGTTACACTCCTGTTATATTTGTTAGCAAGACTATCTGTGTTTGGAATTGAACTGGTGTATTGCATATGTTCTGGAATATCGTCACATAATTTCTCATGTTCAAAGTCACTTAATATCATCAATCCCCTTTTTCCATATTCTCAGACAACACAGAGGACATCTCGCGTGTCTTTCATAAAGGTGATGTGTCTCAAGAGAAAGGAGATGCTTCTCAAGATTTAGATTTGTCTTCTGGCTCAAAAAGGTAATGCTTTGTCCATTTATATCTCAGTAGACTGGCCTAGTCACTAAAAATGACATTAGAAAGTAAATATAACTACTAGCATGTTGTTAAACTTATTAGGAACTGCAATATAATACATAGTAGGGCGGCACAATAATGGTTAAACTGATAATCACAATTATTTTGCTCAGAAATGATCAAAAAGCATGATTGTCTTTTTTTTTTTTTTGAGCTTTTTGGATTTCATCAGAATTATTGCATTTTCATGTCAATACAACTCAAGAAAACATCAACTCTTGTGGTTTATTTGACCTTATTTAGGTTCTAGATTAGATATACTTTATCATATAAATACTCTCACATTCTTTATATTAAAAACCAGTACAACAAGAACCTTCTCAAAAGCTTAACCAGCGAAATTCGTAATATTGATTCCCACATTTCCAAATTATGTTAAAACAACGCAAGTGCATTTATTCAGCAGTCACAATCGCAAAAAATATATTTGAGGTTCATGTTTGGATTTGTTAAGGTTCAGGTTTTCTCGCAGATGTAGCGCAGCAAACAGCCATGTGAAAGAAAACAGACTAGCTCTATTAAACTTTCTTTTGAGGAAAAAGCTTGCAACTCCAACTTAAATGTTTGTAGGTGTTTTTAGATGATCAGTGCTTGGTTTGCACATTGTTGCCAGGTTGGGAAGACAAACATTGGGCTACATTTTTTCCATTTAGGAAAAAGCTTGCAGACAATTTTGCTTAAATAATGGAGAAAATAATGATCATGATTTATCGTACTGTAAGATGTAAGGGACATGCTTGAGGCATTTTTTGTGATTCAAGTTTATTTTCTGTCAGTGGGCTCAACCTGACCCTACCCCATTTGTAGAGAAGCGCATTGAGAGGGCAGGTCTTCAGAGGAAGGTCTCCAATCGTAGGCTGCGGTCTGTGGATGCTTTTGATGAGGCCGTTCAGAGATGCTTGGAGCAGGGTCCTAACCAAGGTTTATATAAACTCTAAAATTTCACATCCATCCTGTTTTGTCTGTATCTAAAATGGTTGATCTCTCCTTTAGATCACTCTGTATTTCAGGATGGAAAAACTCTAGAAGATTCTTGCTGGCAGAAGTTCACTCTTGGCTTCAGTGATGTCACAGAGCTTTATGTCCAGCCTAAAAAAGATGACACAATGGGACCTTCTGCAGAGAACGAGAGAGAACATGGGCTTGAGAGACCCAGTGAAGTTCCTGACTCAGAACCTTTAATTCAAGATGAAAAGGTTCATGAGATGCAATCACAGGATGAGGAAGAGGTGGTGCCTCCATCCCAAGATGATGTGTATTTGACTCCAGAAGATGATATTGTACTTGCTCCAACACAGGCGATGACAGAATCACTTCCTGAATCTCATGATATGGAGCTACAAGATGGAGAATTTGTGGAGGAAGTTGAGATTGGGAACGTGGAAACTGAGGATCAGGAAGTTGTGGAAATTGATGATGAAAGTGTTGAGGAAGTCAAGGATGAGAACAGAGGGCAAGTTGAAGATGACAACATTGAGGAAGTCGAGGATGTGAACAGAGGGCAAGTCGAGGATGAGAATGTTGAGGATGAGGAGGTTGTTGAAGCTGAAAATGAAAATATTGATACCTCACAGTATCTAGTGCAAATAACTCGTAGAGCTCACCACTCAGAGGGAGGAGGTGCTGTCTTGGGAATTGCAGGCACCACGAGAGTCACAAAGAGTTTTGGAGCTGGACTGAACCCTAGAGAGAAAGGTGAGGACAAAGACTGCCTGAAGTGACAAAATCACAAAGTTCTTCACCAGTGATAACTGAAATGAATTGCTAATTCAGTTTGTTTGTGGGCTAAAAACCTAATATGTTTCTGTTCAGATCTTTTGGATTTTGTTGATGAGGGTAGAGAAAGTTTACAGGACATTCCAGATGAAGAAAGAGAACCACTGGGCAGCCCTGAGTTTCCTCAGCTCCACCCTGCAGCAGAGCTCAGCACACCAGAGCAGAGTTCACAGCAACATGAGGCTAGTCTGGCTGAAGATGACGCCCAAGAAGAACTGAACCAATCAGAGGAGGAGGAAGAGGAGGAGCTGATGGACTCTGAACCAGCCAATCATACCCTTGAATTGTCACAGGAAGAGGAGGAAGAGGTCGTTGATGATGATGCTCTTAGTGCAGGTGACTCCCAATTTCACATCCAGTTCATCTTGGTAAATCAGTGTGTTTGAATAAGGCATTTCAATGACCTGATTTAACAACATCCAGTTACACATATTCAGTCAAATGAACTGATTTACTCATTTAATGGACTAGTTCAACAACAAACAATTCTTCTTAGAAAGCCTGTTCATTTGAGTGAATCATTTCAATAAACTGGTTCAGCAGCATTTTAGCAAATCAGTTCATTTGAATTCATTTCGATGAACTAGTTCAAAAACAAATACATTAAAAAATGTGCACAAATTCCCAAATCTTTGTACTAAAATCCTCAAATTCTGTACTCGAAGTTGTGCTCTAATTCTGAATTGTCATTATTCATAATATTTGTTAAATGTATTAGTGTTTGCGTGAATCATTTGTGAGCGAATTCTACACGGTAATTAAAAAGAACCATTTCAAAAGAATGACTGCTTGCAAAAAAAACAAAAACGTTACTATAGCTTTTTTTTTTTTTTTAGAATTGTCCATGAAAACTCCTGCGTTTGTAAGACAGAAAAGAGTTTTCACAAGTCGTACTGCGCAGACTACGCCAACAGTCCTTAAAGAAGTGAACATTGGGTAATTTACCAACAACTTTCTTCTTCCTGATGTCGATTTTACAATCTTCCAATGCAAATCTAAAACCCATTTATCTCAGTCCTGCCCCTCAGGTTGCCAAACGAGCCCCCAGACAGAAGCGTCAGACGGGGGTCAATGTTCTTCCTAAGAGTTACGTCATGAGCGTGTTCAAGCACTTTGCCAAGACTAAGGTGGCCAGTGACGTCTACCCTGCCATTAATGAAATGTAAGCCCTCAGGGAACAGTTATTTACCCTATTGCAACATGAATATTTGAAGTTACATATCCTCCATTGGTTGTGTTTTTTTTATTGTTTAATTTTTTTTATTCCTCTTAGTCTTAAGAAGTACTTTGAACGACTAGCAGACGATCTGGAAGCGTATGCTGCTCATGCCAAACGTAAAACTATTGAGGTAGAAGATTTTGAGGTCCTCATGAGAAGGTAAATATTAAAAGGAATAAAGTTAAATTTAGTTAAATTTACCCCTTTACCTTAGGCCATCCAAGATATAGTAGAGTGAGTTTGTTTGTTCATCAGAGCAGATTTGGAGAAATTTAGCATTACACCACTTGTTCATCAGTGGATCCTCTGCAGTGAATGGGTGCCGTCAGAATGAGTCCAAACAGCTTAGAAACATCAAAATAATTCAAGTAATCCACACCACTCCAGTCCATTAGTTAACATCTTGTGAAGTGAAAAGTTGCGTGTTTGTAAGAAACTAATCCTTCATTAGGAAGTTCTTAAGGTTAAACTGTCACTTCTGGCCAAAATATGAGTCCATAATAACACCTCAAAATCTACTAACATACTTGTTTATAACTGTTTTGGACCGCTTTCACTTGTAAACAGTGCTTAATCTGTGCACATTTCTCTCCTGATTCAGACGAGATGAGTTTTTCACTGGAGAAAGTAGCATTATGGATAGACTCTTTTCACTTCAAGATGTTAATTGATTGACTGGATTCGTATGGATTGTGATGTTTTTAATCAGCTGTTTGGGCTCTCATTCTGACGGAACCCATTCACTGCGGGCCATTCACTGTTCCTTTAAGATTTGAGTTGAATGACTTGTTTTTGTATACTTTTGAAAATTTGGCTGTTTATCATGTTCCAGTACTTGTTTCTCATATTTTTCTTAGGCAGGGCTTTGTGACAGACACCACGCCTGTGAACATACTGATAGAGAAATATCTTCCAATGGAGTATCGGAAACTTCTCATCCCGGTGGCCACCAGCGGAAACAAAGTCATCCCAAAACAAAGAAGGTGAACATGCAGATGTGATGTCCCCCTTAAACACTGGATATCTGCATATCTGCATGTGTTCTTGTAGATATGTTCAAAACAATAAGCACCTTGATTTGTAAATAAGGATTTGTGTAATATATATCTGCTATTTGTTTTATGCAGCACTATTAAGAAAATAAGCTTTCAGTTCTTTGTATTTTTAAGCCATTTATGTATTTTTTTCCAAAACAAACATTAAAAACCACAAAAATTTTTTTTAAATTGTAGTCCCTGTCTTATTGTGCATGATTCATCTGCACACAATATTCCAAAGAAAATGTGTTTTTCATAAGCTTTCCTCAAAATAATTAGCCTCAGGAATGTTTGTCCCATGGAAAAACAAACCACAAATATCAGCCTTCAAATTATGTGTTGGAAATTATTTGAAATATGCTAGTTTGGAATAGAATACTTTCATCTCTTACTCTATTCTGTGAAGTATATACTGTATATTTCCAATTTTGTGTAAATCCATGGCTTTATTTGTCACACTGGAAATGGAAATGTATTGCATTCTGGGATACACCATTCTGCACACTCTGCTCTTGTTGTATATTGCACATTTGGTAAATGTAGTATATTAATTGAAAAATATAGGGTATTGCATGCATGCAGTACAGAATATACAATGCATGTCATACTCAAAAAATAATATTAAGCAGGGATGTGAGTTTTACATATTTATACAGACTTTCACTGTACAAGCTATCTTTAATGTCTCTCCGGGTTTTCCGTTAAAATAAGAGCTCTGTGATTTTAGGTTAAGACGTCCATAAATATTTAATAAAGAAAATTATTAAATATTTATTTTTATTTTACATTGCAATAGTAATATTTCTGTATTGATTAGAAATTTAATAAAATATTTTAAATAACACTAATAGTAGTAATAATAATTATAAATTCATACTGAATGGGGGAAAAAGGTAATTTAATATTAATATTTAAAAAAAATCTAGAAATGTGTTTGCATGATGTGTCCACTAGGTGTCAGTCACACTCCATCACAGAGGAGTTTAATAGGCGTCAAAGTGGTGTCTTACAGGCGATTGAGTTATACACCAGTATTGTTCATTATAAAATGGATATTTCCTGTCTAGGATGCTGATTGGTCAATACAGCATTTCAAAATGCGCATCATTGTATTTTCTATATAGTATATTATATACATAGTATAGACTATATCACTAACCATAGCTTATTTGTTATGATTAGATCTCATGGATAGATTACACTTCATGCATTTGCTTAATTTTTTAGTTAAGTGGCTGTTTTTAAAAGCATTAAGGACATAATATTTTGTGAATATTGTTATGGTTTACCAGAAGTAAGCAGATTTAAATTTGCCATCTTGTTTTACACTTATTTCACTCATATGTGCTCATTTTCACAGCCAAATCTTGACCTCTTATTCATAGCCTCTTGTACCTTATTGCTTAAATAACCACTTTAATGTGTTGCAATGATGTATAGAAGAGTTTAGATGAAGTTTGAACAAAGTGACTAATGCACCATTTCTTAATCTTTCCCTCCAGCTTTTTTCCCTTCACTAATGACCGAAGCAGACGTGTGTGTGTGTGTGTGTGTGTGTGTGTGTGAGAGAGAGAGAGTTTTACAAGGCCAAGTCTGTTTTTGAGATTTGCAGCTCTAGACAGACACTGGATTTCTGTTCCTTTTGAAAACTCTTTCAATATCTCTTGTCTTTATTTAGTGTCAGACTGGATTTAGATCCAAATCTTTCTATTCCAGATCCGGCTCATGTTTCACACCGTTTTCATTGTGTTGTTGCTATAGATCGAGCAGGCTATCCAGATGTTGGGTCCCTGTGGCCCTCTGGGGCTCCAACCTCCTCCTCCTCTTCTCCTCCTCCTCTTCTCCTCCACCTCCTGCATGCAGTGACCCTTCCACATTCTCCAGAGTATGAGTCAGCAGTGCAGCGGCTCCAGCGAACTCCATCTATCATGTTGAGTTTCATTACAATGTAGCACCTAAACCAAACATTGCTCGAAAACGAACCTCTGACAAGCCAATCTGTTCTCTGTCTCCTTCATAAAACCACAAACGTGGGTCACACAGCGCCGCAGCACGTCATCTAGCACATGACTCACCGGGTGAGAAATCATCCTCGATGTGGCTGGATTTGCGAGCGAACACGTGTGAAATTATGATTTACTGCTTAAAATGAGATTTTCACTGATGGAGAGAGTGATGTGTAAAATTGAAAAACTACTCGATCTGTCTTTTAAAGTCAACAAACATTGACCCTGTTTACTTTCTTTACACAGTTTTTCTTAAGAAAAAACTGAATTTTTCATTAACTTTTTCTGCTTCTGAAACGATTTTCATTTCAGCTGACATCACCGAGCCCTTGTTTTTTAGCCCCTCCCCTCCATCTACTTGCCATATAGAGACACTTTTAACCCGTTCCTGATAGAAAAAGTGTTTTTTTTTTTTTTCTTGGGAGAAAAAAGATATATCACATTAAGTAAAATAGTTTGCAGATGTTTCATGTTGACTTTACCAAGATTTGTTTTGTAGTTATCTCAACATGGTGAGTACTGTATTGAGGGGAAAATCTTAGAGTAACTGCTTTCCACTAAGAAGTGGTCATCCTTATTCTCTGTTCCCTTGAAAGGCTCCACAACGAGAGCTTTAGAGGTTCAAGGGTGAATGGGCTCATTTGAAATACTGGAGAGATCTTTTATATTGCAAAAATTATAACAGTATAGCATGCTATTCTGAATTCATCCCAAGTCATGTTGTTTTGTATTTCTGTTTGAAACCCCTACACAATTTTTGACGCAAATTTCTCCCAATAAAGCGCCCTGCAAAAGTGTCATTTATGCCATTTGAAACGTATTGTAAACAGCCATTCACAAAGAAAATGTGACCGTTGCGATCGAGTCTCGCGAGAAATTTAACTTAAAAAAAAACAAAAAAAAAACTTAAATGGCCAAGCCACTTAAAGGATCTATTAAAAAGGATTAAAACGTTTAAAATTGACTTTTTTTCCCTCCGTAGCACGTTTTGTTTGTCACTTCGTTTCTGTGGTGTAGCCCTGCCCCCGCAAAGCCTCATTGGTCTTCATATAGCTTAAATGTGTTCTGATTGGATGTTGTGAACAAAGTATTTGTGGCTGGGAATTTTGGAATGAATTTTGAATTTTCTTAATTTCAGAACTCTTGAATAGTTAATGTTTTTTTTGTTTGTAAATCTTTAGCGTAGCACACAAAAGATTAAATGTGGTCGTTTGCATGCAAGTAGCCTATCGACAGAAAATTTGCTACAGTAGGCCATATTTTTGACATTTTATGTCATTCTCTATTGGTGAGATGTGACATCAGCCTGAAGCCTTCTTCGGGACAACATAGAAAAGACATTAGCAAGTCATCCAGCTATCTGTTGTAAATCTCAAAGTCTGAACGGTCAACTCATCCAAAACAAACAGTGCAGAGTTGTGGGGTCCCTCGTTCGAGGCTGGTCACTAGGCGCGGATGTTTTCGTGTTGTTCTGTATCTGTTTTTGCTGTGTTGTGTGAATGTTTTCTGCTCTTCTGGCTACAGGAGAAGTTTCCGTGTTACTGGTGCTTTTTCTTGTCCGTTCCTGCCAGAACTTGGACCCAGTGGACCCAAACCAATTTCATCTTCACTGCGGGACTGAGTCACACTGCTACTCAGCAAAAAGAGTGAGAGAAAGATCTACTTGGCCAATAATACATGAATACTACACACCAGATGGGAGTAAAGTGAAAAGTAAATAGCAAAACAGAATGAAGGACAAAGATCTAGAAGTTTCAAGAAAGCTTGCTTTCTGGTCTGACCTGGTCAGACCTTTGCACACAGGCAAGCACCGCTCATGTTTTCTTCAGAATATGCAGTCTAGTTAGTCATACTAACCACAGACAATATTAGCTAATGCAGTCTATGTTTAATATGGTTTTAATGACTCACTGTAATTTTTTTCTAGGTTTCTGGCAGATGGACCATGACATTTAAAATCCCAAGTCTCAAAAACGGCAAAGACAAGTCATTTCCAGAGAAGGTGAGGGTTAGAAATATTTCCCAGAGCACAGTGTGGCCTCTGTTCACCGAGTGGACTTTGTAGTGTCTCGACATGTTTCCTCTCATAAAGATGCCACGGTCCACATCCACACAGAATTCTTCTTGCTGGTCCAGGTCTGGAACATTCCAGATCATTCTTTAACCTTTTCCATTTTGAGGTTTGTCTCTCTTTAAAGGGAGAGTTCATTTAAAATTAGGCCATTCGTGACTTTCCAAACCTGTGTGACCTTGTTTCATTAATGGAAAGCGAGAAGAGAAATTCTGGATAGTATGTCAGTCAATGTTTTCCATGCGTTTACAAAGAATGGACACTGGAGCTTCTAAGATTTCAAAAAGGATGCTTAAGTACAGTTAAGTAAGTAAAAATATTTTAAAGTATTCATAGGATTCATACAGTGCATCTAAAGTCTTACAAATCATACAATAGCTTTGTGAGAGACAGGGTTATTAGGTAACTAAAAATCATTACTTGATATAAACTTAACAGCAACTTATTTTATTTCAGCTAGTTGCCCATAATATTTCTTATTTTAATTTAGTGAACTCAATGTACTAAAATAACTAAAACTGAAATAAAAATGAATAAAAACTACACAGAAAGAAAAAACAAAAAATGACAAAACAAACAACAAAATTACTAAAACTAGCTAAAATGAATGAAAACTGAAAATAAAGTAAATATTGATTAAAAATATGAATAAAAACTATAAAAGTACCTCAGTAATACTAAAATAATTTTTAATAACTAAAATAAAATATTTAAAATTTAATAATTAAAAATATATATTTATTTATTTTTATTTTGTGCATGGGATCAATTTGCTGAATCAGACATTGCTATTATTTTCCTGAACATACCCAAGCTAGATGTCAAGATTTTCACTGAGTACTGACTAATGAACAAATAACTTTCATCTATTCTTCCCAAAACATATCATACACATTTGAATATAGGAGCAATTTTTTTTTATTAATGTAGTAGCAATGAACTATTTTTATGATGCTTTAAAGGGGTCATAGAATGGGTAGAGAAAAGATCATTTTTATGTTTATTTGGTTTAATGCAATGTGTTTACCTGG
>JAUZSZ010000136.1:4940491-4951140 GCA_034780575.1 Labeobarbus marequensis
TTTGAAATGTTTTACTTTACATGTAATGAATCTAGAATATATGAAAGTTTCACTTTTTGAAATAAGTTACAAAAAAAAGAACTTTTTAACAATATTCTAATTTTTTGAGATGCACCTGTATATACTCTGAAGTAAGCATGCATCCATTGACATGCAAAACTCTGTACCTCCATCTGCTGGATAAAAGTTTTTTATTAGTATGAAAGAAAATGCACTCAAAATATGCAGTAATTATTTTCTCTATATATAAGAAACACATCATTTGGCCAAAAGCGCTCTGTCCAATAATAAATCATCATAATCTGGTCATGAAATAAGCAAAGGACTGAATGCAAACCAATTTGTGATGTTAAAATTATTTTGAATAGTAATTTTGAAGGACAATGTTTATAAAAATGCAACGAAGTACCTCATGTGCAGCTAGCAGGGGCGAATCAGCCACAGGCGTTTTCCACATGAACTGTCTCTGGTACTCAGAGCTCAAACGGCCATTTCTCTGTCTCTCCGATTTCAATCCAATCTCTTTTCCTTAGCACATGGTTAATCTAACAGAAAACACAAGCTCTGAATAACTCTAACTGCAGTAATGATGGTATTAATACATTATAGTCCAATTCTAAATGTTATTCACTGATTACAGTGTTAGAAATGGATTTGAAAAATTTTTATAATAAAGGGGGGAAATTGTGTCTGTCCACACACTCTGGTTTATTAAAAGGACTACATATGAACAGAACTACAACTTGGCCTCTTTAAATGTGTTGCCATTTTGCGTTATTTAAAGTTATCTTACACACTCACTTATAACCAGACTCACTCCATTTAGTCTCTGTTGCTGCTGGTTTGCAGCAGTGGTGGATGTCTGAGCTGCATGCACCTCTGCCTGCTGTTGTTGTTGTTGTTGGGATGGTGCAGTGGTGCCCTCTGGTGGCAAAGGGTCTCTTGGAGCAAGAGGGGTCACTACTCTTTCTGCACTAGATGCTCTGAGCACAGGTGTGACAGCTGGAGGTGTAACAGGCCTGCTCTTCTCCTGACGCTGTGGAGGTAGATCATGCCCTTCCCATCTGAAAGAACTGGATATCTGAGGTGGATAAAATGGCACTTTCTTTCTGGATATGAATTGGGGTTCCTGGGTAATTCCATTAAATGCAAGAAAAAGATCAATCAGTTCAATTAATTCATAACCAATTTATTGTGTGATAAACATTATCATTTTCAAAAGACGCATCTGTCAACATATCTATCTAGCTATCATCTATCTATCTATTTATCTATCTAGAGTTATCAAATGGCAATATATATCAGTCATCTGATATTATCTATCTATCTGTCTATCGTTATGGTCTGCAAATATCAATCAACCGTCTGATATTATCTATCTATCTATAGTCCAACAATATCGATCAATCATCAGACAATGTACACATTATAGCATAAGTAAAGCACATTTTGCATTTTGTATGTAATACAATCTGCATATTTAAATGAGAGGTCAAGGAAATGATATATCTGTGATTTATCAGTAAAGCCATGCTTAATCCGTGCTTAATAACTAGCTCTTAGGTGACAACTGGATAATCTTGATGCCTTTTAATCGGCGCACAAAGTTGTTCAAGACATAACAGGAAGTATCGACGGTAACTTGTAATTTAAAGGTTTACCGTTTAAGACGTTTCTTAATAAAACCACATAAAGTGTTCTATAAGTGTATCTATTTGTTTTCGGCAAAGCGTAATCTATATCTTACAAGGATTCGTATTAATGTATATTTAGTTACCTAAATGTAAACACCAAAAATAAATCTCAAAACTGAAAGCATTTCTGCAGCGCGCGCTCTCTATTCCTCAAACATGTGACGTCGCACCAGCGCGTGCACCTTCAGTCTGGTATAAACAATTTCCAGTGGATGATAATTTAATTAATTTACCTTAAACTTAAAATGTATGCAAAAAGAGCTGCCATTGCTATATGTAGGCTAGCTGAAATAACGTGCTCTTTCTGTTTCCATTCAACAGAAATAAGTTTAGGTCATGTCACTACTCTCATAATCTTTAAAGTGATGTTGCTTTTGTCAAATGTTACATTCTACCATTCTCAGTTCATCTGTCAAACAGTAGATTTGGCATTTTGCTTCAGAGTCCACAAAATATAAATATTGAAATTATTTTCCTGTGCTTATTTTACATCAATGAATGCACACTGTAAACCCAATCTCTCTGTCGTCTAAGAAAGCTATGTTCCTCTTCATGAAAAATTGCTCTGTATTACATCATGGTCATGTTTTCTGCAATAAAAGTGTCATTAGTGGTGCATTTCGTCTACTAATTTATCACAACTTAATTATTAAATTTTGTATTTGTTTACTTTTGATGCTGATTTTGTTGTTTAACAAAATTTGCACCAGATGGTAGTAAACAGTGTAGAAAAGCATCCCGTAATAAACAAAAATACATTATATTTTCGCCATTACTACTACTTACGCAAATGTGTAGTTTAACTAGCTAGTAACTTTAAATTACAAGTGGCGTAATGAATGGGTAAACAACAGCTAATCCTAAACCTGGCATCAGTACCATTTAGGTAATCCAACCATTAAAATTCAAGGCTGATACGCCATTCATCACTTTTACAAATAATGTCCAGTACAAGGATAGCAGCACCTTTCCGCGAGAGTTTGCGCGTCTCTCAAATTTGGGTACGTGGCAAGACATACCCAATAAGACAATCCACAATACGCACAACGACCTCGAGCCATGCATCGATCGATTTTGAAGCCTCGGCGCTGATTGGTTTTCCGATTCCCTGTAGCCAATCAAAAGAGAGTGCGGTGAGTCGCGCATTGTTAAACAACGGTTCCCATTACATCCGGGGTCTGATGTGCTGAAGTGGCCCAATGGCAGTGGACGGGCTCCACTGTTTGCGCTGTGATTGGATCGTTGGGTTGCTCGAGTCCGAAAAACGGTGTGGCACAGGGGTGTGCAGAGTAAACCAAAGACTTGTGTTGTGTCTGGGATTCTTGGCGTTGTATTAAATCTAGGTATGTTTGTATTTTATACATGTTTTGATACGCTTTTGCATCTTTGGTCTTTACTGATGTGATTGACCACTGCATTGACTGACCGTGCACGTTTTAATGCCGACTCACTTAAAGGGACCGTTAATGTTGAACGTTAAAGGGATAGTTTACCAAAATGATACAATTTTGTCATCATTTGCTCACCCAAATGTTGTTATAAATGTATGTGGCTTCCTTTCATCTGTGGAAAGCAAAACTGCAATGTTAGTAGACTAACAGTCCCAGTTACCCTTCATTTTCATTGCGTCTTGTTCTAGACTATAAAAGTGAATGGTGACCATCACATCTTAAATTGTTGTAAGGTAACTTTTTGCCTGTGTTTATGCTGCTCAGATTATCTGGATCATATCTGTCTTAATTTTTGGTTAACCAGTAGTAAGGAGCTATTGTGTACTAAGGCAAGGACATCTTAAATGTTTCTTACACTGTAGGTAGTCCTAATGAAGCTGTTTATAAATTTCTTGGTCTTGGACACTTGTTACTTGTCATTTTCACTTTTTTTATTTCCGCTTTTATTTTTTCCTCATTTTCTGGAAACACATTTTTGTTCATGTTGACGGTGTTTCCTGTCAAAGATTCTTCCTGATATTTTGCCAGTCAGGATTGTCGTCTTTGCCTTGTTACATATATTCACACTGCCGTTCAAAAGTTTGGGGTCAGTATTTTTTTCCAGGTAATTCATACAGTTCAGTTCGTTTTATTTAGCAAGGACATATTAAACTGGTCTAAAGTGACAGTAAAGTAGAAGGATTCTATTTCAAATAAATGTTTCTTCCTTGTATTCATCAGTAAATCCTTGTTTCCACAAAAATATTGAGCAGCACAACTGTTTTAAACATTGATATTAATTCAAAATGTTTCTTGAGCAGCAAATCAGCATATTAGAATCATTTCTGAAGGATCATGTGACACCGAGGCCTGGTGTAATGACTGCTGGAAATTCAACTTTAACATAACAAATAAATGACATTGTAGATATATAAAAAAAAAAATAGAAAACAGTCATTTAATTGTAATAATATTTCACAATATTACTATTTACTGTATTTTGATCCAATAAATGCATCATTGGTGAGCATAAGAGACTTCTTTCAGAATCATTAAACAATCTTTCCAATCCTAAATGTTGAACTGGAGCGTATGTCACACTTCTTACTCAAACATACACAGTGTTTACATTCTCTGATTCAAACAGACCTTGTTAACACATAAAATGATGTTTTCACGTTGGCTTATTTAAACATTGCCACATCAGAAAATCCTGTGATCAGTATTTATTTTAGTTTAAAAGAGATTTGGTAGGTATATATGTTAATATTTGCTCTCTCTTTCTCCAGAGCTTATGTGATGAAGATGGAGATTAGGCCTCTGTTGATGTGCTTTGCTCTGTGCGTGGTCTATGCCACCAGCAAACCCACAGAGAAGAAGGACCGTGTCCACCATGATGCACCACTGAGCAGCAAAGAGCACGACGATGGCACAAACTTTGACTACGACCATGATGCCTTTCTTGGAGAGGATGAAGCTAAGACTTTTGATGACCTGACCCCAGAGGAAAGCAAGAATAGGCTTGGGTAAGGATTGTTCTGAATGTTAAGGGGAATTTAGCAGTGATTTTTAACAACAAGATGACAGGAAGTCATTATTCATTGCGAGTTGGTCGTTTCATTCTTATAGTTAATAGATACATTCTTATAGTTAATTTACATCCTTATGTTTTTGCTCTTTTTGTGCTGCCTTTCAGTAAAATTGTGGATAAGATCGATGTAGACGAGGATGGCTTCGTCACAGAGGCAGAGCTGAAAGCATGGATCAAAAAGGCTCAGAAGAAGTACATCTATGACAATGTGGAAAGACAATGGAAGGATTTTGACATGAATAATGATGGCATGATCTCCTGGGACGAATACAAGAATGTCACATATGGCACCTACCTTGGTAAAAACTACCTTGGTCTCTTTTTATAAACAAGGTTAAAGTATTGGTCACCCAAAAATGAAAATTATGTCAGCGTTTACGCACACTCATGTCATTTCAAACCTGTATGAATTTCCTTCTCCTGTGGAACATGAAAGAATTCAGTGAAGTCGTCAATGGAACCAGTGGCTTTCATTTTATCAACAAAAACTTTCTTCAAAAATATGTCCTTTTTTGTTCCATTGAAGAAAGAAAGTCATACAGATATGGAACAACATTAGGGTAAGTAAATGATGAATTACTACTCTAAAAATTTAAGGGTAAAGCATCACCAAGCAGAATTGCAATAAACATTTGTTCTAATAATTTCATCATTTTTACTGTTTGTGTTTTTCTAGATGATCCTGAGTCTGATGACGGCTACAACTACAAGCAGATGATGGCCAGAGATGAACGCCGCTTCAAAATGGCTGATGGGAATGGAGACCACATTGCTGACAATGAGGAGTTCACTGCCTTCCTCCATCCTGAGGAGTATGAGCATATGAAGGACATTGTTGTGTTGGTGGGTCTGTTATTATTGGCATGTTGGTTCTATCCCAAATTATCCCATTTTACTTCTGTAATCTGACATACACTACCACTTAAAACTGTGGGGTCGGTCATATTTAAAAAAAAAAAAAAAAGTATTTTATGGTCACCAAGTTTGCTCTTATTTGATTAAAAAATCAAAGTAGGCACACCACAGCTCCAGAGATAGAAAAATATTTATTTATGTTCTCACCACAGGTGACATTTCGAGCTTAGACGCTCTTCATCAGACAGTTTTTAATCTTATTTGATTGAAAACACAGTAAAAACAGTAATATTCTGAAATATGATTACAATTTAAAATAGCTGTTTCTATTTTAATATATTTATAGTGTAATTTATTCCTGTGACGGTAAAGCTGAGTTTTCAGCACCATTACTCCAGTCTTCAGTGTCACATGATCCTTCAGAAATCATTCTAATATGCTGATTTGTTGCTCAAGAAACCTTTGCAATGTTGAAAACAGTTGTGCTGCTTCATATATTTGTTGAAGCAATGATACATTTTTTTCAGGACTATGATGAATAGAATTTCAAAAGAACAGCATTTATGTGAAATTTTTGAAATTTTTGAAATATTTTGTGTCACTTTTGATCAGTTTAATGCATCCTTACTGAATAAAAGCAATTTCTTCAGTTAAAAAAAAGATGCCAAACGTTTGAACATTTTTGAATATAAACCATAATTTAATAATCTCATATGCATGCACTCATTTGCATGCAAATACACATTTACATGCAAAGTACATGCACAATCACTAAAAATGAATGATTTAATGAAAAAAATGTAGCATCTGTGATTTATAGCGCAGAGTGAGAGTTCAGGCCCATCTGTCTCATTAAAACAATTAGTTATTTTTATTAAATTAAAATGCTTTTTTTTATATACAGTGCGCAAATTTAATGCTCCATGTTGCATTTGTTTATTAAAAAATAATTATGTCTCCTGGATTTCCCATGTCACGTTAATTGTCATATAAAGATAATTGTCATAAAAGAAAGTTCAAAAGAACAGCATTTATTTGAAATAGAAATGTTTGCAACATTATAAATGTCTTTATTGTCACTTTTAGTCACTTTAATGCATGCTTGCTGAACATATTTTGTTTAAAGCAAAACTTAAAGCATGTTAGCCTGCACCAAAGTTTCCCTGAGAAAAAAAAGTACCCATAATTCTCTCTGTTATGCAATGCGTCCTCTGGAGCTGTGTTCAGCTGTTTGCTCGACTCCAGAAGCATTTTGTTTTGCAGTATTCTCTGTGGCTCTTGTGTTTGCTGTGCTGATTCTGTCTGGTTGCTCTCACAGCCAAATCTCCACACAGCCTGGAGAGCCTTCTGCACAGCTGTCTCTCTCTCTCTCTCGTCTTGTTTTCCCATGATGATTTAAATCTCCTTCATTAGATAATGTGTGTGTGTGTTTGTGTGTGCGCTAGTCTCTTCATGTTTGACTCTAAACTTGTGTCAGTTCCAGACATTCATCTTCCTGAGTTCACACTCACTTTGCCCACATTTTCTCCGCCTGCTTGTACAAGTTTCCTCGGATCGCTGTGGGAAAAATGTGTATTAGTGCGTGTATAACAAGGAAGAGTCACTGATTAGACTGATATATGAATCTGACTGGTATAATAAATCAGTGCAGCATTCCCTGCACATTTACAAATGGAATGAAATAATACTATTTTTAAAGTGATGAGGCAATGTCAGGTTTTGAATAAATTATGCTTTCTTCATTCAGTTGCACACACACACACACGATGAGCAGAAAAACTTTTAACCCTCAAAGTGAACAAAAAATATCACTTCAATTAAAAATCACTGAATATAACAAAAACAATTGCTGTTATAAACACTCTAATAACAACTAGATAGTAAAGTTTGGATACAAACTTTAAGTTGGCTTGAAAAAGCGTAGCCAGAAAGTTTGTAAAAGTTTTAAAAGCTTGAAGTTTGAAGGTTTTCAGTTTGAAGTAGTTTGAAATACTTAAAATAGTTTTAAAGATTAAAGTTTGAATGTTTTGAAGGCAATACAGTCTATCAGAAGCACAGACAGAATAAAACAGATCGCTAGGGTACCTGGGGTGGCTTCTAGGGTGGTTGCTAGGGTACTCAAGGTGGTTGCTAGGGTGCTTCTAGGGTACCTTGGGGAGCTCCTAGGGTATTGCTATGTGGTTGCTATGGAACTTAGGGCAGGTGCTAGAGTGCTGCTATGGGGTTGCTAGGGTGTTCAATGTGGTTGCTAGGTTGTTGCTAATGCAGTTGCTACGGTATTTTGGGTGATTGCTAAGAGGTTGCTATGCAGTTGCTAGGGTTTTCTTGGTGATTGCTAGGGTAGCTGGGGTAGTTGCTAGGCTACCTGGGTTGTTTGCTAAGGTATTGCTATGTGGTTGCTAGGTTACCCAAAGTGGTTGCTAGGGTATTTTGGGTGTTTGCTGAGAGGTTGCTATGCAGTTGCTAGGGTATTCTTGGTAGTTGCTAGGGTGTTGCTATGTGGTTACTATAGTAACCGGGGTGATTGCTAAGGTGTTGCTAGGCAGTTGATAGGGTGCCCAAAGTGGTTGCTAGGCTACCTGGGGTGGTTGCTAGGGTGTTACTATGCAGTTGCTAAGGTATCCAGGGCCGTTGCTATGATTAGCAAGTTACTAGCATGTCTCTAGCATGACATGTTACTAGCATATTGTTAGCATGTTTCTAGCATGATTAGGAAGTTACTAACATGTTGTTAGCCTGATTAGCAAATTACTAGCACGAGTTTAACATGATTATCATGTTGCTAGCATGTTTCTAGCATGATCAGCATGTTACTAGCATGTTGTTAACATGATTAGCAAGTTACTAGCATGTTGCTAGCATGATTCTAGCATGAGTAACATGTTACTAGCATGTTTAGCAAGTTGCTAACCTGTTTCTAGTATGATTTGCATGTTACTAGCATGTTGTTAGCATGATTAGCAAGTTACTAGTATTTTGTTAACATGTTTCTAGCATGATTAGCCTGTTATTAGCATATTTCTAGGAGGATTAGTGGCCAAAACAACTTTAAAACCATCTTGGGAGACTAGCCAAAGCAGCCAATCAGCCAACAGCTTTTTCAGGCCAACTTTTTATTTTTTATATTAAAATTTTAATATAATACATTTAACTAAAAATGATAATAAATGAATACATTTTAGTACATAAACTTATTGAAATTGGGCATAAATAGGGTTAGTAAGATTTTGTTTAATTGTAAAAAAAAAAAAAGCCCTTTATGCTCACCCAAGCTGATCAAATATACAATAAAAACAGTAACATTTTGAAATATTTTTTTACAATTTAAAATAACTCTTTTCTATGTAAATATATTTTAAAATGTAATTTCTTCCTATGAAGTCAAAACTGAATTTTCCACAGCCATTACTTCAGTCTTCAGTGTCAATTAATCCTTCAGAAATCATTCAAGTAACATTACTCAGTATCATTGTTGAATATTTCTGTGGAAACCATGATACATTATTTTAGGATTCTTTGATTCATAGAAAGTTCATTTATTTGAAACCTTACCTTCCATTTAGCTTTAGCAAAGTTTTTCTCGATCTGAGCACAAACACCATCTTTGATGTTCTTGTCTGAGGCGGCATTTCCAGATATCCTAAACAAAAAGATGCGCAACAGTTATTTTTTAATTAAACTGCAGATAAATTATAAAATGCAGATTCTGCACTGGCAAAGGCTCCTTACCACTCATGATTGATGGCTTCCTGTGCGGTCAGTCTTTGGTCCTGATCCACCTCCATTAAACATGCAACTAGGCTTTTTGCTGCAAAGAATTTGTTGAATAGTTGAATTTGTGTTTTGATCAGAATCCCACAGATCCATCCCACACCTACTGTACAGTGAATTGTTGTGTATTGTACCTGAATCTGAGATGTCGTCCCAATAAGGTGAGTCAAACTCATAGTCTCCAGACAGAATTTTCCGGAACAGGTTCTTATCATGACTGTCATAATCATCATCTTCTGTCTCGTCATAAAAAGGTGGGTTTCCTGACAGTCTGTTGAAAATGATAATATGACCAAAGTGGTAAAATTTCCTAGGGCAAGGGATTAATTAAGACTATAACACCATATGAACAACATCTGATTGTTGAGGAGGGATTAGGGAGAGAAATAGATACAGGAAATACTGTGCACTTACATAATGGCAATGATGATCTAACAGGCAATGTGACTACAGGAAATGCAATGTGCATGCTGATGAACTCATGGATGTGTCAGGCAAGTGACTCCAAAACAGACATCTATGGAGTCTACTAATAAATAAAGATCTGGCTCAAAAGCACATTGAAATGAACATGTTTTACCGTCTTACACAATGACTGAAATGTACAGATGACGACGCATGAACTCACAGGATGTACATGATCACCCCAATGGCCCAGCAGTCCACCGGTCTGCCATATCTCTGTCTGCCAACCACCTCTGGAGCTATAAGAGAAAGAAAATGCCTGAATTATGATAACGAGTCAGTGATAAATATAAAATATAATATAGTGCAGAGCACTATGTTGTGTTCTTGGACATTCATTTTTGTATTCATGTTTAATGCATTTTTGCAAAACATTTATGATGTAATGACTAAACTCTCAAGTGGTGCAACCACCAAGTAAAAAGTAATTTTCTCCTCAGACTTTGATTGCACTTTAGTGTACACATATTAAGCATTATTTAAATATATTTTGATATTAAAAATCCATTTAAAAAAAAATGTAATTCAGGAATGAAGAAAGAGGTGTGTATTGAATTCATTGTCTGTATTATTACTTCTATATTGTTATTATTTTTAAGTAACGTAAATAGATTAGTTTTTCTTCATTGACCCTAATGTATTATAATTATGTCAGTATACACTCACTGGCCACTTTATTAGGTACACCTTGCTATTACCGGGTTGGATCCCCTTTTGCCTTCAGAACTGCCTTAATTCTTCTTGGCATAGATTCAACAACGTTTTAGAAACATTCCTCAGAGATTTTGGTCCATATTGACATGATAGCATCACACAGTTGCTGCAGATTTGTCGGCTGCACAT